>CABEEJ010003732.1:16101-34870 GCA_901482245.1 Timema douglasi
TTTCAGTCAGATGTTTCCAAAGTTACATTTTATTACTATGAGGTTCAAAACCCATTAAATGATAGTTTCATGGGAGATATTAACTTGACGATTTAAAGACTTGATATTTTCATGGCAAGATTGATTATTTGTAAAACTTTATATTTTTTTATTAGAAACAATTTCTCGTTTTCATCGCGGATTATTATATCCTATTGTATCTATATTTATAAGAGAATTGCTTTATCATTTATACATTAGCTTATATAAATATCATAGTTTATTTTCCAATATTGTACAAATTATCTAACTCGGAGTATTATCAAAATAAATGAGCCCTTGGGCTGTAATTGTTAACCTTTGTTAGTTCTTGTCTGATCTCAGACTACCTTTTGGTTAGGTCCATTAGACCTAGCCTTAGCTTTTCTGGTAAGACAAGAGGCGAAGCTGGATGACATGGCCTCTCTGTGATTACCCCTTTTTTTTTTGTAATTTAAAACCGCGCTCTCTGTGGCAACTTGTTGAACTTAGGTTATGGGACTAAGGGACGGAAGGTAGCCATAAAGGGCGGTCGGGTTGAGTTTTATTCCCCTTGAAAAAATATTAACACCACTTTCACAAACAATTCTAATGAACATAGCTTCAAAATGGCGACTGACGAATTTAAACCATATGATTGAACATAACGGTAAACAAGTTTTTTACAATGATGCAGTCACGCAGTTGGTGAAAATATTTTATTCTGTTAAATATTTCAAAATACGATAAAATAATCATAAAATCATTTATTTTATGTAAAAAAATGACAACAATTTTCTCTTTTCCAAGTAAATACGATGCCTGTATTGAAAGGTATTGATGTGTGCACTATATTACACAAAATCAGTAACATTCCAAAACGAAAAGTAAGTAGTTTTAATTATGTTTAAAATATTGTTTGGAGTTGGATAAAAAGAAATTATTTAAAAAAATGAAATAGTATGACAAAACTTAAGTTTACGTTATTTTAAATGTAATATATAACAGGTAATTAAAGATATTTACATTTATAACAAAACTGTGATCTTTTACAAGTGTTGGCAACAAAAAACCTAAACATATGATTTTCGAACTGTCATCCAGGTAAAAATCTATCGTTAATGGAATAGAACCACTGGCTATTTTTCAAACTCATCACATTTCAGCGCATTCACAGTAGCATATACGGGACAAGCTATTTTTTCCTCAGAATTGTAATGTGATTGCCAGTTGATGTCTTAACCCGACTTAAACTGGTTTTATCTGCCTTGAGGTGGTGTGACTGTTAGAACTTGACAATAAGAATGTGGTTTGACTGGTTTTAAACTGGAAATAGTCACCACTTTATCTTCAGTTGTGAGCTTTTGTGTGTGACAGGTGGATGTTAGTTTTGGCTCTCTGTGAGATACGTGTTGCTTTTGTGTATTTAAAAATGGCTATTGCTCCAAGGAAGCGTGCAAAAATAATTGCTCTTAAGGATCACACTTCTATGACACTGAGAGATATCGCTTCTGCAGTTGGTTTAGGCAAATCAAGTGTATCAAGAATTCTTACGAGATACAATGCATCTGGATAATCGTCTCCATATAGGAGAGGTAAATGTGGAAAAAAACAAAAAACAACTCCACGAACTGATAAAATTCTAGTCAGAAATATTAAAATGAATTCAATAAAAAGAATCACAGACATTCAAAGAGATTTATTGGCTATTAGTTTTGATATTAGTGATTCAACTGTACACCTTAGGCTTCTGAAAGCTGGCCAGAAGACAAGAAGATCAACGAAAAATCACTATTTGAATGCTAAAATGAAGATAAAAAGTTTAGCATGGACCAAAACATAAAAATCATGGATTGCTGACGACTGGAAAAAGGTAATTTTCAGTGATGAAACTCATTTATTTGTGCAGGGTTACAAAGGAAATGTCGTTAGATGAGCAAATGTGAATCCTTAAGACCTGAGCATGCCCAACAAACTGTAAAACACCATCTGAAACAGATGTTTTGGGGTTTTTTCACAGCAAATGGCACTGAAAGCTAAGTTCCTGTTCAAGGTATGATGAATTCATCCAAGTACGTATAAATATTACAACGTAAGATTGTTTCATTCTTGCAAACTTCTGATGGTACATTTAAACATGACTTAGCCCCATGTCACAATTCAAAATTGGTCAAGACTTTCAGGATGGAAAATAAAATTAATTTGCTTGATTGGCCTGGAAATTCATCAGACTTAAATCCAATAGAAAACTTGGGGACTATTTTGAAGAGACGTTTAGGTAAAATGGATTGTACAACCAAAGAACGCATGATAACGAATGCTATAAAAGTGTGGTTTCACGATGATGAAGTCATAAATATGTTCACTAAATTAGTGGAGTCAATGCCAAAACGAATTTTAAGAGGTAATTTCTGCGAAAGGAGGACATACTTCATACTGATAAAGGTATTTATCAGTGTATATAAAGGCATAGAATAATATAAAGGCATAGTTTTTGAAAAAGAGTGATTTTTACTTTCTCGCTATCTTACAGTTAGAGAAAATATTGAGATCGTCAAAAAAATCTAACTCAAAATGTTGATGAATCTCGACGTTTCATGACCCCCCGAACAAAAAAAAAAGTGGTTTTTGACTTTCCATCTGTCTGTACCTCCAACTAGAGCCTAAACTATTTTACCGATCAGGCTAAAACTTGGTATTTAGGATTTTCATAGTGTTGCCCCGAGGTGTTTTTGGAATTGGATACCTAACCCTAAAATTAAGGGTAGTTCACCAAAGGGAAAAAAGAGAAAAAGTCAATCTTGTCAAAATCGGCTCTAACAATTTTGATTAAATTTCATTTCTAAATATTTCTAAATATTCTAAACAAAATGACTTCTCTCAATATTTTGGCAAAATGACTTTAAGGGCTCCTGTCTGATGCGTAAATGATCTTTTTTATAATATCTACTAAACTATTTGAGATATGAAATTACTTATCGTTACAAATATGTAGGTCTATTTATAATATAAATATTTTATAAGAAGTATATTTTTATGAAACAGTAACTTTCAAGCTATAAGTAAATATATATATATTTTTTAACTTTTTGAACACAAAAGGTAAAAGTATTGCGACCGCAAAAGAAAATCTAACCAGAAATGTTGATGGATGTCGACGTCTCAAGACATATATGTCTTTTACTTAGAATTAATTTCTTCGGACGCAACTCGGATGGCAGAAAAATTTATCTGTTATATCCTTTAGACGCAGATCGGGTGGTAGTAAAATTTAATCGGTCCCCTCTTCGGTACGCCATTCGATCAAGGCTTTTGACTTGGGACTAAACTCAATACACCTCGTTATTATTTTTATTTTAGCACCAGGTCTTACTAACCGTTCAGGTTATACTCTTATATATTAAGTATGCTAATAGTTTTATGGATTAGGGATGTCTGATTTTAGAAGAAGTGTACCCTCATTTACGTAAAGGGAGATTGGTAAACTATTTTGGTAAAAAACACTCTCAGTACACCCGCTCGAGATTTGAACCTTAATATCCCCGTCATCGGCAGTCTAGTCCTCTGTGAGAGTAGCGCCTTAGACCACGTGGCCACCGAAGTGGGCACAGACCATTATTAATTTTGGTCGCAATATGAATGTTTCTTTTATATAAAAGTCTCTTTCCATAAAAAAATAATACTGTATTGAAACAACTAAGGAAAAATATGAATAACTATAGATAAAGTTATAGATATAAAAATCAATGCGGACTTGAGAGCAATAAAATAAATACACTACATTGAACAGGCGAAGTATTCCAAGAACGAGTAACCACTAAAGAAAAAAAGCTCAGTATGCCTAAGCGAGATTTGAAACTTGATATAGTCATAGGCATTCAAGTTTTTTTGAAAGAGGGAAGCCTTCGACAAGTGTTTCTCAAACTGTTCAAGAAGGTGGACCTTGATAATCGTTTAATTCCCACGCGGACCACCCACCTTAATATAATACCTACCTGACACTTGTCGAAGCAGGACATTTTGTGTATCAAGCAGTAAAGACAGCATATTTATATACTTTGTTTCATATACACATTTTACAGTCCAATTTTTATAGGAAGAGCCTTATCTAACAGCTATAAAAATACCAAAGCTACATTCAAGTCACGTCATATGATCTGTGACTTTGGAGATATATCATTAATAAAATAGCTCGAAAAATGTAGTAAATCTATACGAATATCTGTCCTTACTACGATTTATTTATAATTTAGAGAAAAAAATATTGTAGCTTTGAACAATTTTGACATAGAAATTATAATGAACCTTTACGTTTTATGTGTTCCACAGCCCCGAAAACAATTCTGTCTGTTCTCGAGAAGTTGTTTTTATTTTAATTGAAGCCCTCAAAAAGAATAGTTTAATTTTGTGTTATTTTTTAAAACTGATATAATTATTTGGTTTTAAATGGATATTTTGAATGTATTTACATGGTAGTATAATAAAGATCATTTTAGGTTAGATTACTCATTTTTGAAAACTTAGTTATTATTATTATTAGCACCGCGTCTTACTACCCGTTCGGGTTATACGCACTTACGCTAATGTGTAATGGTAGGGTGATTGTGAGATGAAATGAAGGACCTACAGTTTAACGTGGAATCCGAACCACGGTGGAGGCCTGGCATTCCTCACATTCACAAGATGTCTTGTCAGAGGTGAAGGAAGGGTTTGGTAATTGAAAACTTAGTCTCAAACTATAATGGACTATATGAGAAAGCTATACGATTGTGTCATACCATTCATTTTTGTGCGGACCACCTGGCACACCGTCACAAACAACAGTTTGAGAATCACGGCTTTTGACGAATCAACAACCGAAGTGGGTAGTTGTTTATTTAAATTAATGGCTGGTGTGACTAGAGTCTAGATCCAACACCTATCGGTCGGGAATACTGAGATGTTTTTCTGAACGGGGTTTCCTCTCACCCTCTCCGCAGATGCGGGTACACTTCCTATTAATAAAACCTCCTTAGTCTCCCATTAGTTTAATTAGTAATTAAGAGTGTAACCCAAATGGGTAGTAAAACGCGGTGCTAAAAAATAACTTTAAAAAATCTATAATTACAATTTTTAAGAAGTCGGTAAGAATAAAGTAATGTATTAATGAATTTTATAAATTGTAAAGTATTATGCAAAACTCTGGACATTTTCCTGTGGAGTGAAATAATACACCTAATTTAAATAATTCATTAACATTATTACTATGTTAATAACACACCACTGAGCTATCAGTGTTAGTTTTGTGTGGTAGGTTATTTATTATAGCTTATTTGCTTTCGTAAATGTTAAAACAACTTTTTTTTCTATAAAATAATAAAATAAATACTGCGCAATTGCGTAACGTTATCTAAACCTATTGCTTTTTCTCTTTCGTTTCCTTCTCATCCTGTGCTTGCATAGAGCAAATGGCGTGTCTCAAAGAGAAGACAGAATGACAGAAAAGAAACCACAGTGTCTTCCAACTTTTAACTCATGGTGAAAACACATCTCAGGGAAAACGTCGACTCGATGGCGCCGTATTCCAGGGCAGCGGCGCCCAAAATCTCTCTCTCTCCTCTACCCCGCTGTCCAGAACTGGCTCATCCCGCACCTCTCCCCCCAACAAACCCACATAAAGTAATACCACTGCTAAAACTCCAGACTCTCCCTCACCATTCCTTCCACCCCTAACCCCCTAAAACTACAGTCCCCTTCGCTGCAGGAAAATACCCCACTCTGGTCCTGCCAAACCTTTCCCATGCCTATTTAGGATCGTGTGACGCCTCAAATACTCCTAACAATTACACGAGGAGCAAACATTCAAAACGTGTTTGGTATTAAAAAAATTTAAAATGTGGAGTCATATACAGTACATTGCTGGATTACGCTTATTATTTCTTATTGAAATTACTTAACATTCATTATTGCTTCAAATCTCTGGCTCAGTTTTTTTATTATAGTCATATATTTTTCGCTACCAGCTTGCTAGGCCTGTTATAGCTTCGTATGCCTTATAATCTAATTTAAGACTAGGACAGCCACAACATCCAGCTTCGGCTCATTAATTTATCAATGTGAAAGAGTAAAACTACAATTCATCAATGATACATTTTTAGCCAGGCAAGGAATCAAACCCGGGACCCTTAGCTCAGTATACAGACATGCTATCAACTGAGCTAAGGAGTCGAGTTCTACTTGAAATAATTTGCCTAATTTAAGCAATTAATGCGTTGTCCGTTTAGAAAAAATTGAAGCTCTCAAAAATAATAGTTTATTTTTGTGTAATTTAAAAAAAATTGATATAGTTATTTTGTTTAAAATTGATATCTTGAAAGTATTTATATGGTAGTATAATAAAGATCATTCGAGGTTAGATTACTTATTTTTGAAAACTTAGTCTCATAGGGCGCGAGAAACAATAATTGCTTTTGTAGTTTTTACATCAAAACATTTTTTGTTGTTGACAAAATGACTCAAATATTGCTTCAGTACAAACTTTTAGTTTAATTTTCTTCACATGGTGACCTCAACATTTCTTGAATATTTATCAAGGGTTTCCTAGAATTTGATGACAACTTTTTATGTTCATTTAAAAATTTGTCATCAAACGCCGCTATGCTCTTTACAGATATTCAATAACTGTTGATATCACCACGTAAAAAAAATCAAACTCTATTTTGGTAATGAAGCAATGTTTGATTTATTTCGTAAAAAAAAAAATTATAATAAAAACTACAAAAACTCTTACTTTTTCTCTGGTTCCCTACATCCCTACCTTAAGCACTGCATCTTACAATCGGTTAAGGTAACACGCATATGTACTAATTACAACAATGAGCTAGGGATGAGAAAGGTTGAATTTATAGGACGTGTACTCGTATTTGCCTGAAAAAACATTAGGCCTAAGGAAAAACCACCCTCACTACACCAGGACAGGATTCGAACCTTGATCTCCGTGTCTTCATCAGGCCAGTCACGAGAGTGATGCCTTAAGCCATGTGGCCACCAAAGCAGGCTCTGTCCGATTGTTAAAGAGCTAATAGCAACAGTGAACAGTGATTATTTTCATAACATTTTGTCCAAGGCCAGCATAAGTGTTTGGTACAATAAAAAATCAGATACCAACAATGGATTCTACCTTCTGCATTATGATTTGTGACTGTAGTCACATGATCATATATTAAAGGTTTTCAGATCAATATTGTGCTTTTAAAAATGTATTGTGTGTTTATTTGGTCCTTTCAAATTATGTGATGGCCAAACAATATTTTTCCAAAACGTGATTTATCAATATTATTTGTTACCTCCATGTTAATGTGTAATGGGTAGGGTGATTGTGAGATGAAATGGAGGACCTACAGTTTAACGTGGAATCCGAACCACGGTGGAGGCCTGGCATTCCCCACATTCACAAGATGTCTTGTCAGAGGTGAAGGAAGAATTTGGCAATCAGATAAATCTGTGCTGGGACTGTGGATTGAACCCCGGACTCCCAGTACAGAAGTTGACACCTTACCCCTAAACACCCAGGTAACTCTGGTTTTCTTATAGTTTTGGTTTTATCTATTTTTTTTATGCTGCATTAATTAATATTAATATTATTTTTACTGGCGCACTCGATTTTTGTGCACTGTCCGTTCTATTAAGTCTTTGATCTTTATCAACTTACAGTACAAGGCTGCGGTGGGTGAAATTGAATTAACTGCACAGACATTCACACGTTTAGAGAATAGATATGACATAGTGAGAAACAATATCGCTGCAATTGATCAGGGTTTCAACTTTTAGGCGTTGCAGTAAAAGGTGTGGAAAGCTATTTTATTATAAGGGGGTACCGATTTAAAATTATACTATACCCTTAGCCAATGCAATCAAATTTAGGGGGAGGGGCAGACCCCCCCCCCCAAATCCCTGTTTTTACGCCCTTGCTTGAAATAAATGTTGGGAGTCTTAGTATTGGGATAACTCAACTGTCAAGCTATGGTATAACGGATTAGGTGGCTGCGTGGTCTAAAACGCTACTCTCACAGTAGCAGATGACGGTGAGATCAAGGTTCGAATCTCGGTCGGGCGTACCGAGGGAAGTTTTTCCAAAATAGTTTTTCACTCTCCCTCCACACAAATGCGGGTACGCTTTCTCATAAAACCTTTCTAAAACCATGGGCGTAATTAGTACATAAGCGTGTAACCCGAATAGTTAGAAAGACGTGGTGCTAAAACAAACAAAAAAGCAATTGTCCACGTAAGTATTCCCGCGACATAGCTATTTTCCCTCCGGTAACACTTAGGATGACTTAATTAAGGTAAGAAAGGTGTATTAAGAGTTCAAAGTGTCTACTTCTGTGACACGCCTGGGTGGCGGTTTGTTGGGGAGGGTGGGGGTGGGGTGGTGTATACAATTCAAGTCCATAGCCAGAATTATATTTTCCGAGGAAAGGAGTTTAGAAATAATAAAATTCCTCTAGAATCCTGGCGTTCTCAATATTATAGAAACTATTTGCATAGTGTAAGTATGTAAAACTGCTTTATTTTCAGTTTATAGTATATAGTTATAATAAAAAATCAATACTCTTTGGTTCATGAATAAAAGCTGAAGAAACCTCATAGCCTGTTTAAAAATAGTTTTATTTTGAACTCTATTATTATTTTTTATAACAATTGCACTTAATAAATTTATATAAATAACTCTTTAGACAGGTACCTGGTGGTCTAGGGGGAAGGTGTCAGACTTTTGTGTTGGAGATCCGGGGTTCAATCCTTGGTCCCAGCACAGATTTATCTGATCGCTAAATCCTTCCTTCATCTCTGACAAGACGTGTATTAATCACGACTTGTGAACGTGTGGAATGCCAGGCCTCCACCGTGCTTCGGATCCCACGTTAAATTGTAGGTCCTCCATTTTCATCTCACAATCACCCTACCATTACATATTAGCCTAAGTGCGTATAAACCGAACGGGTAGTAAGACGTGGTGCTAATAATAATATAACTCTTTAGACAGTTAATAAGACAGTAATTTGTTGATTAAAATATTACAATATATCAAGGCTATTAACTTGGTGACTTTTTTTTAAATTGGGAATTTAAGGGTTCTTTTAAAGAACATACCTACCTTTGAATATCAAGTTGTAAGCTTGGACTCGAAATGTACCCTATATATTTGACCAATTTCAATTATTTATATTTAATTTCTATTCCATATGATTTTAGTTTTAACTAAATTATTTGGGGTCTTGGGGAAGGGATACCCCACACCCCGCTCTCCCTTTGGTGCAACTCTGGTCTTCTTGGTACTGCCCCACTCTTTATGTTTTATTCTACGAATAGAATTAGAATGAGAGATAACGGTAAAAGCTTGACCGAGCCAAATATTACGATCCTCGATTGGCGCAACGTAGAATGCCACCTCTAGGTGTACAGCAGTTACCTGTTGGTAATGTTTTGAACTAATCCATCTTATATTTTTATAATATTACTGTGAATACACTTATTTTCAGTTTGTTAGTTACTATCAACATAAATAGTGCTATACTTTAAATTGAAAAATAACACTTGTACATGGGAATCGAACCCGGGAGCTTTTGGCACTGTTCGAGAATTCTCCAAGCGCTAAGCTATCCAGGAATCGTCCTGTTCCCAGGGTAATTTTTCACTCATATTTTAAGGCAGAGTCTGTGATGGACGTGTGGAAATAGTTAACTTTATAATAATTATGAATAATCATTCAAAAGCATGAGCTATCAGAATAGCCTGGCTATTTAATCCATGATAAATAATGGTAATTAACAGCTCGTAGTCCCCTTTGTAGGAGTTTAATGAATCATGACCTTGTTGTCGTTGATGAGGGGGTTAAAGTGCCCCTTATATCACTTTACCTAGAGGTGGATCTCCTTTTGCACGTTTCTCAACTACCCCGAATAAGTTCTATAAACAGTGGCATAGTATACATTATCATCAATTCATTACAATTTAAGTTTAAATACTTATGAAATTAATAAGAAATTTAAACATGGTTTTGAGCTTCAAACGTTGTATACTTTTATAACACTATAACCATGGTTTGGTTTTATAGTAATTAATTTTAAAAATGTAAGAAAACTATTTATATTGTTTAGTTATTTAACACAGTAAGGGAGAATGGCCCCTTTAGCATGTTCTGTATCGGGTAAGAGCTAGTAAGATAATACGACTATGTACGATTTTTGACATGGTCTATATTAGCTAAGTCAATATCCTCTTCAGTGGCCGATTAATATTATAAGGCGTCACTCTCGCGATAGACTGTCGTACTGAAGACGTGGAGATCGTGGTTTGAATCTAAGTTGGGTCTACAATGTATGATTTCTACTAAATGGTTTCCCACTCTCCTTCCACGAAAATGAGGGTAGATTTCTTCTAAAATGCTTCCTTCCTCATCCCTACCCCAATAGAGTAATTATCATATATAAGTTGAAACCTTAACAGGCACGGTGATTTTAAAAAAGTTTAAAAAAAGGCCAAAAATGTAATAGCCTATACAGGGTGAGTCGTTATTGGTCTCGAACCCACCTTATGAAAAAATAAGCAGGAAATATAAGGAAATTTTTTTCCCGAAGGTTGTTATTAAAGGAGTTATGAGCCCTTGAAGATAGTATTTTAAAATGCTTTTATGTAGAACTATCAGAAACAACTTGAGCTAAAACCACAAATCCCTAATTAATGTTTTGTTAAACTAAGATGTTAAACCTCTAAAAATTAGGTAGGTAAGCTCATATAACCCGCCTCGGTGGCGTAGTTGGCTGATGCGCTAATCGTGTTGAGCTCGACCACCGAGGACGGGGCGATCGAGGTTAGAATCTGGATCGGGTGAACTGGGGGCGGTTTTTCCTAAATGGTTTTCCACTCTCCCTCCACGCAAATGCGGGTTCACTTCCTCTAATTCAACCTTCCCAATTACCAATCAATTAGAGTAATTAGTACTTAAAGCGTATAAACCGAACGGGTAATAGACGCGGAGCTAAATAAAAAAAAAGCTCGTATACCCCTTCTCTGAACAAATAGAGGTTGCCACCCTACCTTCATCTCGCAACACTGTACAATCGGCTGCCTAGCTCCAAGGCACTAACAAACTGTAATGAAATAATTAATATGTGGTTTTCTCGGAAACAATGAACCTGAGCGAGTTCAGACAGGACGACCTTATTTTTGTTAATTTAGACATGATGATTAATAATTCGTCATTAAAAATAAATTACAGCTCAGTGTTACAAAATTCAATGTGAAAATAGGGTTGCAATCCCCATTTAATCGTACTCGTCAATTTAAGCTGATAATGACATTATGCGTAAAACTTTTCTTCTAAGTAAGAGGTATTATTATTAGCACCGGGTCCTAATACCCGTTCGGTTTATACGCACTTACGCTAATGTGTAATGTTAGGGTGATTGTGAAATGAAATGGAGAACCTACAGTTTAACGTGGGATCCGAACCACGGTGGGGGCCTGGCATTCCCCACATTCACAAGTTGTGATTAATACACGTCTTATCAGAGGTGAAGGAAGGTTTTGGCAAGCAGATAAATCTGTGTCGGGACAGGGGTTGGAACCCCGGACACCTAGCACAGAAGTTTGACGCCTTACCCCTAGACCACCAGGTCACAGAAGTACGATGTAAATTGACTATGGAGAAAATAATTTAAAAAATACATATTCGAATAGTGAAGTTAAATTGCATAAAATATAAATCCTTCAAATTTTATAATTATATGTGATCTTAAAAAGAATATTATTTAAATTTTCCTATTATTTATAATATTTTTAGATCAAGATTTATTTTAGGCCAACTTTAATAAAAAACAAAATGAAATTTGATAATATTTTAACTAAATGTTTTAAATCTTATTGACTAGGCTACAGTTTAATCATTAATCTATTTCACAGTAGCAAAGTTTGAAATAGCAAACATAAATAATGTATTTTAATTTCAAAATAATTTAATTTATGTAGGATACATAGACCCAACCAGCTGTATGGACAATATGTGTATATAATGTGTAGTTCATTGGATATATAGTACCAATTCAATTTATATATAAACCACTTCGGTGGACGCATGGACTAAGGCACTACTCTCACAGTAGACCAGACTGTCGATTACGGGGATATCAAGGTTCGAAACTGTGTCGGGTGTACTGAGGGTGGTTATTTCAAAATGATTTTCCAATCTCTCTCCATACGCAAATTCGTGTACACTTACTTTATAAATAGCCTTCCTAATCCCTAAAACCATCGTAATGACTCAGAATACACTACACTGGATATCATTGCTGAGGGAACTTCACGCCTACCATTGGGAAACAGGGTTGTCATTGTCTCGTTTTTGGTGGTCAACCTCCCCTCAAATATAAGAAAAGTTTCGCAACGCTGGTTATTCGAGGTTGTCAGTACTTTCTTCTTACACCAGCACATCACCTTCGGACATAACAGAGCGAGGAGACTTGGCATCAGCTAACTGAGACAGAGAGAGTTAAGATAAATATTTTCTCTATTAGACCTGCATTTCCCTCAACAATGATACTGGGTGTAAGTTAACTGTACTAAAATTAGTGATAACGGAACTAAAATAACATACGTCTCTCAAGCACATAGCTTGTTTCAAGCTATACCAGTGAAGGGAAATCTTTGGACATTGGAAGGCCACGGATTCCTTATAAGGCCGCACTCTTCATGTACAGTAAATTTTACCAAAATATGATAGATAGATTGATATATTGATAAATAGATCGATCGATAATAGCAGCTATTTTTTTTACATTATGCGTTAAAAAAGATCAATTTTTTATTTTAATTAATTAAAATATATGCCGTTTGGGAATATATAATTTAAAACGATGACGATACATAACTGATAGAATATGCGTAAAGGTCACATCGAACACTTCAAAAGGCCACAGGTTCCCCATCCCATATGTAGACTAGTAGCAGCAAATATATTACTTATCTGGTATTGTTGCACTTTACATTCTTATAACGCCATCGCATTCATTTCGTTACTATAAAACAAAACATATCTAGATACGAATACAAGTTAAAACTATCCTTTATATTTGGAAATTAAGTAAAGGTTTTCTGGAAGAAATCTCTCGATCTTGGAGCAGCTAGGATAGTAGTAGTAGTAGTAGTGTGTGTGTGTGTCTGTGTGTGCAACCGAGGGGGAGGGGCAAGTTGTGTTAGTGACAAGGTTGGGGGGTAAGATGGGAGTTCTCCTCGCTTCCAAGAAAAACGATCATGTTTCTCTTATAGGTGAATCGCACTACTCAGATATCTAAAGAATCGGGTGAACACTTAACTCCAATTTTTATAACTTTGTTCCCATTCCTTCTCTTCCTCCCCCCTCCCCCCCACACACAGACAGAAACTCCAGTCTGAAGTATATGTTAGAGGGTAAGCTGACACTGACATTTGGAAATTGGGTTTGTAAAATTCCTTGAATAATCTTCTGTGTTAAGATATGGGTTTGCTTGGGCTTAGTGGTGAGCTGTCATTCGACGAGACTTTGTGAAGTTTTTTTTATGACTTGGGAAATTTTGAATATTTAAAGTGGAATGGAAAGGAATGCGTGTTAGATACAGTTTTTTTTACAGGTTTTGTAACAAAAGTTTATTTTGTTAAAACAAATATTATATTTTATATATATATACATTTATATATATATATATATATATATTTAACACCATATTTATATATTAATTACTCTAATGAACTAGGGATTAGTAAGGTTGAATTTAGAGGAGTTGTACCATTATTTGCGGGGAGGGAGAGGAGAACATCATTTAAGAAAAAAACTCCTTGGTGGCCGCGTTGTCTAACGCGCTAATCTCGTGTCGGACTAAACTGCCGAAGACGAAGAGATCAGGGGCTAAATCTTGGTCGGGTGCGCTGAGGTTTTTTTTCTTAATGGTTTTCCACTCTACTTGCTCACAAGTGCAGGTGCACTTACTCTAAATAAACCTTCCTAATCCCTAATTTATTAGTGTAATTAGCACATAGGCGTATAACTTGAATAAGTAGTAAGACGTGATGCTAAAAAAATGTTTTTATAGGATAACCACACTCAGTACATCTGACCGGGATTAAAACCCCGATCTCCCTGTAATCGGCAGTCTTAGTCTATTGCGAAAGTGACACCTTAGACCTTGCGGCCACTGAGGCCGACAATAAAATATTGCTTCAGTAAATACAGTCAGCTTAAATTTCTACTTAATGTCGCAGAATTTGACCAGAAACCTTTTCTACCCTCATTTAAAAAGTTTTAGTTCAAATTCCTCTATGCCCATGACCAATATAAAAAGGTGTTGATTTTGTTATGTGTAGAAAATTAAACTAAACCTATCTACTGAAGCAACATATTTTTTATTTTGGCCAAAAAATGTTGTTTTTTTTGCTAGAAAAACTAAAAAAATAAGGACTTTAAGTGGCATTCTCTTTCATCGTACGGATCCTATTTATTCCTGTTTGCTAACATTCTTATTTTTATGTCTGTACATTCATGTTACTAGGGCAGGACTGAGAAACATTTTTGGATTAATAACCACATTGAGAAATTAAATATAAGAATGGGCTGCCAAATAAAATATGATTTTTCAGAAAACTCAATTTATTACAAACTAATATATTTAAACATAAAAAATGAAGACATTATATACAATATAAATGAGTAGGCCTAATTTATTCTCAAATAAAACAGAACTTAATGTGATGAATGCTACTTTTTTTCATATCTTTTAATCATTTCTCTAAAGTCGGGAATAAATTTAGTAGTTGAGATTTTTAAAACTGCTGGTAGATATTCATCGGTGTGTTGAATAAAAATTGTAGACACGTACATAAGAATATATATTTTATTCTGGTATCTTTACTACTATGATTTTTTCTATCGTAAATATACATTTATAGCTCACAGAAATAAATGACGGGCCGTATGTGGCCTGCGGGTGATAATTTGCCCGGGGCTGTACTATGGGTAAGGCCCGTCTCTAAAAGGGAAATTTCAGATTTCACATTAAGTCTGTTCACTGTTGTTCTTATGTAATTTTAAATTTTTTGAAACATGTATATGTCAAGTTATCAGGATTAATTTTGTTTAAGATTTATTTATCACAAAGATGGCATAGTCCTTAGTCCAAAAATATATCTGTAGCTCTATCCACGTGATCATTGTGTTCGGATTACACCCCTGGGGCCATTCCTCTACAAAAATAAATTCATATTTAAGAATTTTGGGGGTAGGCCTAGTTACAACACTAAAGTGACCAGTGTGTGAAGTTTCAGCTTTTTACCGTTTAATAAATGTACACCCCATAGTTTTTATTATATATATACAATGTATGAACGCTTGTAATGAATAATGTACATACAAATTTAAATAGGGTGTTAATTTGAGCGTCACATTATTAAATATAATATATACATCCACCAAAATTCTCATTCAAAAGTAGTTCTTATTAAAAATCATTGTTCCAGAACATTGAGGTTCCCATGATGAGTATTTACTTTTATCCTGTAAATTAAGACGAATATGAAGGTTTTGTGATATTGAACTTTCGATTAAAAGATTTTGATCAAAATTTAGTTTTATATAATCCCGATTCCTTAAGAGTTGTTTTCGTCTCACGGTGTGTGTATGTGAATGTTTCACTGTATATATGTGAGTGTTTTTTTTATTTGATTGTCTTTATCTATGTATATCTCTCTTACTATTGCTCTTGGTCTCTCTGTTTCTCTCTCTAACTCTTTTTGCCTCTCTCTTATCATCTTTTTATGTCTCCCTGTTTATCTAGACCAGGGTGAGCAGATGCCTTGGCGCAAATGAGGACAAGGACTCCCAAATTGCAGGACATTCAAGAAAAATATAAAACGTTACAAAATAAAAGTTAAAAATATACTCGTACAAATTCACTTCGTGTGATTAATTGATAACCACATTATATATTTTATTGTACGTTCAAGATGAACTTATTAGTTAGTACGCACGCTGTGATTGGTCGCTGAAGGCATACACACAGCCAATATAAGTTACCAATTGTATCACGTGGACACACCATGGTGTGTTTGTTGACAAAAACGCATGAAGACTTAAACTGAAATACAATCTTACGGCAGAATTATTAAAGTAGAGATCACTTTGAGAACAAATAACACCAAAATATGAAAATTTATTTATTTTGTCAAAATGGTGGACATTTTGGAAATTTCGAAAATTCCTTTCGGACATCAGGCAGAGTGTTTAACTGTAGGACATGTCCAGGAAAATGAGGAAGCCTGGTCACCCTGATCTGTACTTACTGCTCAAAGTGAAATTTAACTAGTTTATATAGGTTAAGGTACGAAGTAATTGTGCATAGGTCCCACTTCCCCCTAAAATAATAATTTACGTCCAGATTTTATAGTTCTTAAAACGAACTCTTGTTCTAAAGCTAATTTGATCTCTTTAAAAATGTTAGATATTATCATTGCATTTTAATTGACAGAGAAAAACGAGGTTCTGTTTTAGTCTATCTATCTGTTCCTCGATTACTTCCAAATGAGTGGATGGATTAAAAAAAACGGCAGGGACATCATGTGAAACTAGGGCGATATTTAAAATTTTCACATCTATTGCGAATCTGATAGTTCCAGAGCTCAAATTTAAATGAAAAGATAATACCCGAAAAAGTTTTTGAAACAATTACATACTCGTATTATTGTAAATAAATTATACTATTGATGTTTCTAAGCAGTGGAATGGAGTCACTTTATGAATATTAGACAGTATTCTATTGTGATTCACAAAGTGTTATTTTAATTTAATATGAAAAAAGTTTAGTGGGAAGGATTCGATCCCAAGAACTCTCCTATACTGTATGCTCATGAAATAACATGTATAAAATTTGATGAAATTGTCAATCATTACAGAATATGTTGTGGAAGCAATGTCAAACCCTCTTTATGAACAAGATGTTGTGGATGCAATGTCAAACCATCTTTATGAACAAGATGTTGTGGATGCAATGTCAGTATACAAGATGTTGTGGATGCAATGTCAAACCCTCTTTATGAACAAGATGTTGTGGATGCAATGTCAAACCATCTTTATGAACAAAATGTTGTGGATACAATGTCAAAACCTCTTTATGAACAAGATGTTGTGGATACAATGTCAAAACCTCTTTATGAACAAGATGTTGTGGATGCAATGTCAGAACCTCTTTATGAACAAGATGTTGTGGATACAATGTCAAAACCTCTTTATGAACAATATGTTGTGGATGCCATGTCAAAACCTTTTTGTATACAAGATGTTGTGGATGCAATGTCAAACCCTCTTTATGAACAAGATGTTGTGGATGCAATGTCAAACCATCTTTATGAACAAGATGTTGTGGATGCAATGTCAAAACATTTTTATGAACAATATGTTGGGGATACAATGTCAAAACCTCTCTATGAACAAGATGTTGTGGATGAAATGTCAAAACCTCTTTATGAACAAGATGTTGTGGATACAATGTCAAAACCTCTTTATGAACAAGATGTTGTGGATGCAATGTCAAAACCTCTTTATGAACAATATATTGTGGGCGCAATGTCAAAACCACTTTATGAACAATATATTGTGGGCGCAATGTCAAAACCACTTTATGAACAATATATTGTGGGCGCAATGTCAAAACCTCTTTATGAACAAGATGTTGTCGATGCAATGTCAAAATCTCCAGGAACAAGATGTGGTGGATGAAATGAAGTGTCTCATTGTTCAAAACTTTTTTTTATTATAAAAACTTTAAAAGGTAAAGAACACATTGATGAAATGACTAACATTCTCATAGGTACAAAACATGTTAGGTATTAACCACATAGCCTCTCAGATTTATAGGAAATGTTGTTGAAACGAAAAATATTACAAAGCTTATACTTAATTTTGCTATAGTTTTCGATAAACAGTTAGTTTACAATGCAATTTAATAGGTTTGAGGTTGTTCAGAACGAAACATATTAGTTTGAATAGATTTGCAATGATGTCTTACTATGGCGTCTAGTAGCCTGACATAATATGTCCAGGGCTTACAAGAATAATAACCCGCATTTGTTGCCATGCAGTCTAAGGCGTAAGTACCACTATACTGAACTATGCGGAAGATGTATTTAGGTTCAAATCTCGCTCATCGATACTGAAAACAGAGGGAAGGGGCGTTCCTGAAAGGATATAACCCAGTGGTTTTTCCATCCTCACTCTATTCAAATGCTGGTATACATATTATAAATGCACCCTCCTCTTAATTTACCCTAGGTTTGTGCCGAGAAATATATGGGTGTTAGATTTATTAATAAAAATAATAATTTAAATTTGATAAGCATTCAGCTGCGTCATAGCATTCCCCTGACCAAACAGTTTTATTTTTAAAGAATTATAGTGAAAATTGACAACTCTTCATGGGACTTGAGTTCAAGCCCCAGAGACGTCACTAACACTTAATTATTGGGGTTTAGGGAAGGTGGAGGGGGCCAATAACAAATCAATTTTTAAAAATAAAAATTAATTTGTTCCAAACGAATAGCACCAATAATATAATAATGAAATTAATTTTGTTATTTATATAAAAAAAACTGCCTTAGTCAATAATGCATTGATACAAATTTGGATTTTCTATTCTATGAATATAACAATTCACTCTTTTTTTTCGGTATTAAGTGTGTTCCATTTTAGAAGATTATTGTAAGGAGGGCGTGTTCA
>CABEEJ010003732.1:34887-61046 GCA_901482245.1 Timema douglasi
CCCCCCCCCCCCCACGCTTACAGCGTTCATACTAAATCCCATCAATGACAAACACTAATCCATTGAAATTAAACCATAATTTACCACTTCCCCAAGAAGTCTGTTAAAGTTTCATTTTTGAAGTAATGCCTGTTTTTTTAGCACTGAGTCTTACTACAAGTTCAGGCTATACGCTTATGTGCTAATTACGCTAGTGGTTTTAGAGATGAGAAAGGTTGTATACATAGGAAGTGTGCCTGCATCTGAGTGGGGTAAACTTGGAAAACCATTTTGGAAAAAATCACCTTCAGTACACCTTGATATCTCCGTCATTGGTAGTCTAGTCTAACACGAGAATATCTCTTTAGACCATACGGCCAATGAAGTGGGCTAGTCTGTATTAAATGCTCTAAATTGAACTGTGTGTGTGTGTGTGACAATATAAAAACAAAGAAAAAAACCTAATTAATGGTTTCCCCTATCTGTGGCCGAATGGTGTAAATCCTCCCTCCCGTGTCAGACTGGATTTCCGGTGATGGTGAAATCGGGGATCGAATCTCCTTAGGATGTAATAAGGCTAGTTTTTCCTAAATGGTTTTCCACTCAAATATGGGTATATTTCCTCTAAATTCAACCTTCCTCATACTTAAACATTAGCGTAATTCGTACATGTGCACATAGGTCAAACGGGATGAGGTGCTAAAAAAACATTTCTTTTCTAATCCGACTCCAACCATTAAAATAACAAAACTGTATTTTTTTTAGTACCACATTTTTACTAATTATGTTAATGCGTTAGGAATTATGAATGTTGGATTTGGAGGAAGTCTACCCGCATTTGCGTGAAGGAAGAGTGGGAAAAACAAAATCTATCTGACCGGTATTTCAACCCCGATATCCCCGTCAACATCAAGCCAGTCTCTTGCTAGAATGATGTCTTAGACCATGTTGCCACCAAAATCCGGTGCTAAAATGTATGAAGCAAGGTCAATTTTTAGGTGAGTTTTAACTATACCAAATTTATTTATGATGCTTCAAAGGCACTAAAATGCAGTCTACTGTGTGTGTGTGTGTGTATATATATATTTACGCGGCGCCACAAAATGATAGACGATGATTGCCCCCTGAATCAGTCCCAATGGCTGAATAAAACTCAATTAAGTGAAAAATGACACCCTGAATAAGGGGGCCAGTGTTAAATACCATTATCCAGGGTGTCATTTTTCCCTTAATTGAAATTTGTTGATCTTTCTTTATTTTTGTTAATATATTTTTTTTTTTAATTTTCTAGGTATGATTTTTTTTCGTAGACTACAGTAATAGGACCTGGCTGGCTAAGAACCACCTTCACATGTAGCCCTACATCCCCCTCTGGTGATCGATCAAGACGTTCTTGAGAATTGTGCTGTCAAATTTGAGGCTACAAACATAGCCAGCCACACATAAATTTCTGGTCCTTCTTCCTTGTTATAAAAAATAGTAGAGATTCATAGGCGTTGCTAAATTTTAATTATTGGTGGGGGGAGGGGGGGAGGGAATGAGCCCACTTTCACCTTAAATTAAAGAATAAAAATGAGTTAGTTGCAAATATATAACTGAATTAATTATATAATTTACATAAAAATACAAATTACACATTGCAACAAATGTAGATTTTCAATTTTCAGAATAAAACCATTTAGTGTTTCTTTTACGGTATTTAGAGTCCCGTTTTAGAATATTAAGGGTGGGGTGTCATGCTTCCCCCCGCAAGTGACACCAGTGTGCTGTACATAGCCAAATGTTTAAAATAAAATCATACCAAATGAGAAAATCATATTTTATGTTATAAATCCTAGGCTAACTTTGAATAGAATAACAGATGAAGTTACACCTCTTCCCTTTCCCCTCCCACCACCCTCTGGGGGTGCACGGATTAGATTTCAATTTCATTTGGTCTTGTTTTCTGGTGTCAGGTTGCATTGAGGATGTATTTTCTAAAATGGTTTTTCTATATCCCTCCATGCAAATGGGAGGTACATTTCCTATAAATTCTAGCTATCTAACCCTTATCCCAGTAGCTTAATTAAAATACTTAACTTATATCGATACTTGCCTACTGAGACTGCAAATTACACAGAAAACATATAATACAATGTTCCTTGTCTTGTTCAAACTAATTCTTCATGTTTGTTCCTTAATGTGTTTTATGTTAATTGTTCAATGTAGAGATGGAGTTAGAGAGCTCTTCGGGCAGTGGCGGCTCATAGCTAAAATTAGTGGGGGTGCTGCTCCAGAAATTTTTTAGTCTTTGTTTTAAAATTGTGTAAAAGGAAAAAAAAAACATGTATAAAAAGAAAATTTATTCTGGAACTTGATAAAATCATAACAAAAAAACAACCTTTTTTACTTACTTTAACTTAAATTGTTACAGTTGTTAATTTAAAAATGAAATCCATTCTTCTTGTTTTAATTTGCTCAAAAAGTAATTTTCTCCTTGATTTCTGGATGAGAATTGAGGAAATTTTTCTCCATTGAAGGTATTGCAAGCGCATTTAGTCTTTCTGTTAAATTAAAAAACCGAAAGAAAAATGAATCAAATAGAATAGCTGGAAGCAGAATAATAATCTAATTCTACACTCGTCTACACTTTATCACATTCAAGAATATGGTACACGGTTTTTAAGCACAACACACGCCGAGTAAAAAAAAACTCCCTTCCACCATCATGCCAGAGCCGGCACTTCGAGAGCAACAGTGCTCTCTCTACCTGGCAGTCCCGCCTTCCTCCCCACCCCTCCTATGTGCGCATGCGCACAACAGTCAAACGCCACGTCGCTGGCACTGTGAATCGCACAGTTCCATACAAAGATTTTTGTATCTTTTTTATAAACTGGGGAATGGCTACTTAAGTACTGACATTAAGCTTAAGGAATATATATTGTACTACAAAAATAGAGAAAGAATTAAAGAAAAAAGGACTCATTATATTAAATGTTATCGATAATATCAAGTGGAAATAGGGGTGCTGCAGTTACGCAGTGCCTATACACGAGCCGCCACTGCCCTCGGGGCTGGTGTTTTCCATTATATTCTATACGAGTATGTTACTTGTTTCATGTAATAAAACTGATGTTTACAAAACAATAAATACTTTACAAACAAACAACCAATCTTCAAATGCCGTCAACTAGTTACTTGTTTGAAAAGATTTGTTAATTGAAAGGGGGTAAGAGGGTGAGTTGGGGTAGGAGAGGGAGAGAGCGAGATTGATGACACCCGAACTATTATGATCTAGATCGCCACCCCTTTACAAGGAACAATTCGAAAGTGAGTTGTTTCACTTAGAAGTTATGTTATCACTGAGAGCTGCTAATAGCACTCCCC
This sequence comes from Timema douglasi, assembly GCA_901482245.1. Lineage (NCBI taxonomy): Eukaryota > Metazoa > Arthropoda > Insecta > Phasmatodea > Timematidae > Timema > Timema douglasi. Next base: position 38,233 of record CABEEJ010003732.1, read on the forward strand.
AGTGCCCAAGGACTCAACCTGTCTCAAGAAGCGCAGCGAGGATTCTCACCCCTCAATACCTGCTTCATTCTCACCCAGAATATTAACATCGGCTGAATTGAGCCCACAATATATATGAATGCAACAAATGAAGATACAAGTATATATACTTATGGTGGGATGGTAGTGATTGCGAGTGTTTTTGCAGTTTTTATAGCAAAAATATTGTTTTGACAAATAAAATAAAATATTGTTCGAGAAGAAACATAGAGTTTGATTTTTACAGATCGTAACCGCAAAATTTCTTAGATATCTGTCAAGGCCGTTCTAGAATTTGGTGATCACTCTTTTTCTTAGTTAAAAAAGTTTATTGTCAAATGATAATCATTACAAATATTCAAGAATGGTTGAGAATACTATGTGACGAAGGTAAATATATATGTTTATACTGGATAAATACTTGATTTATTTTGGCTCTCCATGATGTGTTTCTTTAGATGACTCCTGTCTCTGATTTTCACAGAATACACTTGTGTGTGTTTGCTGCTATTTATGGCCTTTGCCTATGTGGCCAGATTTTCTGGCCACTATGTATTCATAAAAAAATTAAAGTTAGAAACTGGGTACAGAGCTAATTATTTTTGATCTGCACCTAGCTATTTAATGTAATTTGCATAACCATTTTATTGTTGTAATTTAAACATTTATTTGGACTGATATGTTATTTAATGCAAACGTCTGATCATTGTGAATTATGTACAACTTTACTCTTCTTGTCAAAACACCAATTGAAATCCCATACGGGGCTTTGAAAACACGTGGTGCTGAGAATTGATAGTACAGTACCTTAGCTCTCCCAGCCAAAGGCAAAACATAACGTTACGTTTAAAATTATAATTACAAATTCTTATTCAAATTTCTCAGGTCTACTTGTAGGCTGAAGACTGGTTATAATTCACTAAAGGGTGTCTTCCATAAAGGAACCATTTTAAAAAAGAAAATTTATCTTCTCACCGCAACTTACTACCCGTTCAGGTTATACGCAACGCCAATGTGTTAGGGATGAGCAAAGTTAAATTTTATAGGAAGTGTATGCTCATTGGTCTAGAGTGGAGTGGAAAACCATTTAAGAAAAGCCACCCTCAGTGCACCCAACTGGGATTCGAATCCCGATATCCCCGTCATCGGTAGTCTAGACTCTAAGTCTATTGACGCCTTGAGCAGACTTTCCCTAGACCGCCAGGTCACCTCGCATTATATTTCAAACAGTTATTGATCGATACAATATAATGAACAATCGTTCACTACATCATCTAGAAGATCAATAACAATAATATTGATCTTCTAGAGGATGTAGTGAACGATTGTGCACTATATTGTATCAATCAATAACTGTTTGAAATATATTGCGAGGTGACCTAGTGGTCTAGGGGTGAGGCGTTGGACCTCTGTGCTGGGAGTCCGGGGTTCAATCCTCGGTCCCGGAACAAATTTATCTGATTACCAAACCCTTCCTTCACCTCTGACAAGACATCTTGTGAATGTGGGGAATTCCAAGCCTCCACCGTGGTTCGGATCCTACGTTAAACTGTAGGTCCTCCATTTCATCTCACAATCACCCTACCATTACACATTAGCGTAAGTTCGTATAACCCGAATGGGTAGTAAGACACGGTGATGATAATAATAATAATAAAAATAATAATAAAAATAATAATAAATATATTGCACAATGCTTAAATACTGGTGTCTGTAGGTACGATTGTGCACTATCGCTTCAGTTCAATACAAGATTTCAAGGATAAAGCACGTCAGCCTCAAAAAGTGTAAGCAAGTTAAAAAAAAAATGAGTGCCAAATCTAATAAAACTGAAAAGAGGGAATTTATTGTTAAATGCATTGAAGTTTATAAGTCTTTCAATGATCCGTTTCTTTTTCCACTCTTATCTCTTCTTTTATCGTTTACAACAGGCCAAAGAAATGGTTAGATAAGCCTCATCCGTATGGATAAACTGAACTATTGCACAATTCGATTTTTGATTTATTGAACTGTCTAAAGAAAAGTTAATAATAATTTTTCACAATATTATTGAACGTCTAAAGACCACCTTAAACCATTCGTCCACCGCAGTGGGTGGTATCCTTGTTCAAGTTCTAGTTGAATCATTCTCTGTATAATATATGTCAGTAATGAAATAATATCCACACTTTAAATGGTTGTTAAATTGTTTGACATTGAAAAGACTTTAGTCGGATCACCAGAAATGTGTGTAATCAATATAATGATTTAAGTGTTCTTTGCAGAACTTGGATTCCTTTCCACAGGGAATTATGGAAACTACTTTTGTATGACTGGGGCCATATCTAAAAAGAGCGGTCAATTCAGTTGAATGTGGGATACAGACTCCACAGTAGTTAGGAATTCCCAGATGCTAAAAAACTGAAGCGAGCTAAGTGTAGGGTTATAAAAAATAAATGTGGACGTCCATTGAAAAGAAAATAAGAATTCATTTAATTGGGTTAACCGCCACCGTTTGAAACTTTTTTAATTAGCAAAAGTGATCTTATTTCCTTACGTATTTTTATTGCCTTTTTAAAAATAGAAATGAACACTTTGAGTTAAGATTTGTATTTGCTTTTAATACTATTTACATTTTTAAAACATTCAAAATTTTGAATTGCCTACTTTTTAAACTACAAATGCATTAAAAGTTATTGTAAATAATAGTTATATTTTTCACAAACAGTGTGCGCAATTTTTTTTTTACTATATACAGAAAACAAAAGAAAAGATAACATAAAATTAATTTGGGGTTTATATTTCTTTTCCATTTTAGTGTTCTTTCTGCCCACTCTCCCGGGCTATCCACCTCCACTTCTCCCACGCCATTCTACTGATTGAACCACCCACTCTATGCCCTGATTCACCCCCCACCCCCGTCCTGCAAACACCAACTACTCTCCCCTTCCATACATATATTTATACGGTGCGCTCCGGTCGGCCCAAAATCATAAGAGTGGCTCATTCGCCTTCAACCCTTCCTCATCTGTTCGCATTTTGTGTACTGACACCGCTTGACGGAGCTGTTATAATTTCAACGCTTCTTTCATTTCAACAACCTTCGACGTCTCAGAGAAGGTAAGATTTCAAATTCTTTATATTTATCACGTTGTTTTTATTATAGTAAGTAGCGCATCATTCGTTAACAAACACCAATTCATTGACTAATCATTGTCAAAATAACAAAACCTAGCCAAACTAATTAATTTTATATACTAATATATACTAACTATTAAAAAGAAGTGAATTTTATCAAACACTAAGTAGAAAATCGAGTTTGTACCTTTTTATTAGTGATTGACAAAATTCATTTTGTATTATTATAGCCATTCAACTAAACAAAAATGGAGGATGAATCCTATATTGTATATTCTAGTTATAATTTGGAACAAAATTTATTTTTGAAATTTGCACCAAAAAACATATATAATCAACACCGCATCTTACTACCCGTTCGGATCAAACACTTATATTCTAATTAAGTTATTTTTTTAGTGATTAGTAAGTTTATATTTAAAGGAAGTATACCCATATTTGCATAGAGGGAGAATGTAAAACCACTCTTTGTGCATCCGAACGAGTTTAGAACCTCGATCTCCCCCTCATCGGCAGTCTAGTCTACTGCGAGAGTAGCGTGTTAGATCAGGTGGCCACCGAGGCGGGTAATTTGTTAGTTAAAAACAATCAAAGTAAATCTTTTTACAAAATAATTATTTTTGTTTTCTGAATGTTTTGGTTAGTGAAGCTTGGTTGTACTTACTGGTTTTAAGTTGTTCTCTGTTTGGGTTTGGAGAAACACCTGGGACCTGCCCATTGATTTATATTCAATCATAAAAAAAATAGCAAATAAGTATAAGAAATTATTTGAAAATAAAATACTTACCATCCTATATTTATTCACTTTTATTGGGTTCAAACGTGCATTATTGTCTTAGTAAAAAAATAATTTCAATGTTATGTCCCGAGGTTCATAGGAATAAATCAAATAAGATATTTTAATAGTCAATTTTCTAAAAAAAAATCTTAAAATAATATTTATTGACTTAAGATTACGTTTCTCAACATCGAAAATGCGTGATTTAATTGGATAATGGATCTTTGAAGTAAAGTGCGATATTTTGTATTCCTTATTAGAAGACCGTGGAATCGAGATGAGTGAAATACTTTTACCAAAAGGAAACAAATAGATGCATATATTTTAGCATGAATTCTTAAATTCATGTATCCCTATTTACCTTTTACCGAATTAATAGTGAAGAATAGCGTATAACCCACACGGGTAGTAAGACACGGTGCTAAATAAATAAATAAAAAATATGAAGAAAGCTGCACTTCGATACGATTTCTGGCCTAAGATTAATCATCGATCTAATATCACGATTAATAGACATGGATAGTATTTAATCCTTTACCAAAAAAACTGATACTTTTCATCATGTACTCTTAGACCACCTAGCATAAATGTTGAGTGGTCAGCATACTCGCAAGAAAGCATACCATTTGAAAGAGGTGTTTTACATTTTAAAGTCCATTCAATTGTACAAAGTAAATTTAGTTAGTAAATTTACAAACAACTCAACAATAATGATACATTTTCCTCTAAAAGTAATTATAGAAATAAATAGTATATTTTAAATAAATTCTATGCATGCAATATCAGCAATCGAATAAGTAATGACAATTAAAATACATATCTTATTATCAAAATATATCCTATTAATCTATGCACTTATTTCACTCTTCAATCCTAAATTTTTGCTCCAAATATTTCGAATTAGATAATTAGCGTGTATTCACACATATATTTCCCATAAATTTATATTAGCTATACAAAATATATCAGCTTATAGATTTTTACATAAAATAAATACTTATCCCCAGTGTCAGTGAATTTTCTAAGGCGTCATTCTCGTGTTAGACTGGCCTGCTGAAGACGAGGAGATCGGGGTTCGTATCCCAATCGAGTCTAATGAGGGTGTTCTTTCTAAAATAGTTTTACACTCTTTTTCCACGCAAATCAGGGTAGGCCTACACGTCCTCTAAATACAAATCTTCCTCATCTCTAACTCATTAACATAATTAGTACCTATGCGTATAGCCTAACAAATAGTAAGACGTGGTGCTATTAAAAAAAGGAAAGTATGTTATGTGATGGTTTTATTTAATTTTTCAGTTGATATTATTTTTTTCTCTTCTTCTCACACATATTTTTTGGTAGAGTCTGGCAGGAACAGCCACTGAATTTGAATGTCGAAAAGCTAGAGCAGGAATAATCTATTTTTTTTAAGTGTAGCTAATACATAAGCGTATAGCCCGAACGAGTAGTAGGATATGCGGTGCTAATAAAAAAACTGCCATAGGCATCGTAGAAATTGAACAGAGCTTTTTAAGGAAAGATAACAAAAACCCTAGTCATATTCCATGATGCCACTGGCAAACATTCAAGAACTGATAATATTATTAAGTGTAGAAAATTAAACTAAACGTATCACTGAGAGACCATTTTGTTTATTTAAACCAGCATTTCCTTATGCTATAAAAACCGCAGAAATACTGAGCCTTAAACTCGTGTCCCCTTCCATCCCCACCTTAAAAAGTACATGGCATCAACCTGCTAAAAAGCAATATAGACCGAGGTGACCTGGTGGTCTAGGGGTAAGGTATCAGACTTCTGTACTGGGGGTCCGGGATTCAAACCTTGGTCCCGGCACGGAATTATCTGATCGCCAAACGCTTCCTTCACCTCTGACAAGACATGTATTAATCACAACTTGTGAATGTGTGGAATGCCAGGCCTCCACCGTGGTTCGGATCTCACGTTAAACTGTAGGTCCTCCATTTCAATCTCACAATCACCCTACCTCTACACATTAGCGTAAGTGCGTATATCACGAATGCAGCGCTAATAATAATAATAATAATAATAATAATAATAATAATAATATCGACCGAGATAGCAGCCGTTTGTTGGTGAGGATAGTGCCAACTTAGCATGATAGTAGGTGTCATGTTGTCATCACAATGAACCCTCCGGCTTTCAATCTCGGTTTTCTAGACCAGATCAGCATTTTTTTGTATTCAAGTAGCTCCTCATTTGTCCTCACAAAGCTAAGTTGAAACCGTTTCAGATCCACTGCTTCAAAGAAAATCCGGGATGGCCGGGAATAGAACCTGATACCTTTGTATTTGTAGTCAGAAAAACAGACCATTAGACCACATAAGCGTTCTGAATCGAACCTGAAGGAAAAGAAACACCAAGCAAAACTAAATGAAAGAGGAACGTCAGTCCGATTCTACACTCCTGGCAACATAAGGTGGAACCAGCATCTAAGAAAGGGTGTGAGAAACGTCGGAATATTGAAGTCGAAGTTGAAGGCCAAGTATCCTTTGCTTTGACTTCTACACAAACAATAGCCGCAGCATCTTTAAGATATTTTGAAAAAAGAAGAAAGCTTCTATTTATTATGAGCGTATTTGAGATGTCTCACTGAATATGATATCAACGTATAATCATTTTTAGAATATATACTATTATTAATAATATTATTTGGCACCGCGTCTTACTACCCGTTCGGGTTATACGCTTTAAGTACTAATTACGAGAATGGATTGGGAATTGGGAAGGTTGAATTAGAGGAAGGGAACCCGCATTTGCGTGGAGGGAGAGTGGAAAATCATTTAGGAAAAACCACCCCCAGTTCACCCGACCGAGATTCGAACCTCGATCTTCCCGTCCTCGGTGGTCGAGCTCAACACGACTAGCGCGTTAGCCAACTACGCCACCGAGGCGGATAGAATATATACTAAACAGTATTTTAACGATGCCCTGTAATTAAATAACACCTATAGCGTAAGCATAAATACAATCAGATATGTTCGCGCAAAATAATATAATGTTCCTTGTTATTTTCTCTAAACCTTTCTCTTTAGTAGTATGTGACAGCAACCAAAACCTTATCTTCGACTTTTTTTCGCTTATTTAAAATCTTTCTTAAACTTTTCCAAAATAGCTTGGGATTAACTAGTTGAATTTTAGGCTAGATATAAGAGTGGTGGTTAGGTCATAATATTGTGTTTTGATAAAAGTTATACAAATAAAAGTGAGTGTTTACAAATTAGTCTCCTATAAGTTAATTAATTACCCGTAAACAATTTTTATGAGCTACCTAATTCACTACTTTTTTTTAGATTATCCATAGCTTCTAATAAAAAAAATCTTGAATAGTAGGAAACATTTAGATAAAGCTATCTAACATTAACGTATAGAAAAGATAAATGACCACATAATGGAATAAACCATACTTGGTGCACCATGTCAGGATTAAACCCCGACCTCTTTGGTCCATCAGGAGCGAAAACCACTACAGTCTTCACCAAATCTTAACAAAAACAATTAGGAGAAATTCATCTTTAGTACACACCTTCGGGATTTTAACTAGAACCTTGCCGTCAACGGCAAACCAACCCAAACGAAAATGACATTTATACCACGTGCCAACCGATGCGGGTCACTCCTGTTTATGTATTTGAATATTTAGCGAAATGTCCACGCCATCTGGAATGTAAGTTTTATTATAAAACATACTATCACAATTATTAAAACATATTCTGATTATACATACACGTATTATGTTTATTAATTTAATATTGTATGTTTAAATTACGTGTAGAATCAACTATAGAGGTCTTATATGATCTATTGCATTCAGAATGAACGTGGTGAGATGATCTTGGATGAAAGCAATATAAGAGAGCGCTAGAGGGAGTATTTTGAGAAATTTTATGGTGAAAACTTAGATAATTCAACAGAAAATAGTGAAAATCTCATGAGGAGGGAAATAATTAACGAGCTTGAGGTGTTAAAAGCTAGGAAAGTGTTAAAGAATGACAAAGCTGTGGGCGTATATGGAATCACATGTGAAAGGCTTTAGTGTGAGGGTATGTGTGCGTTGTTCATTGTGTGTGCTGGGATTTAAAATGTTGCTAACAACTGGACGAATGCTGTCATTGGTCCTTTGTGCAAAAGCAAAGGCAGTAAGAATGAGCAAATGTATTATAGGAAAATTTGTTTGGTGAATATTCCAGGAAACGTTTTTGGATGATCCTTAATTGAGAGGGTGCGTGTAAAAACCGCTAACAAAATTTGGGGTGTGCAATGCGGTGTATGATGGAAGTAAAGCGTGCATTAGGTAGGATGGAACTTTGATTGAATGGTTTGACACTGAACAGGGTGTTAGACAAAGTTATGTTATGTCTCCATGGTTGTTTAATGTATTCGTGGATACATGTATGAGGGGTGCTTGTGAGAACGTGGTTGGTGTATAAATGGTTAATACGAATGTGATAGTGCTTCTACATGCAGATTAGCCGTATTGACGGTTGAGAATGAAAGCGACTTGCTGAATGCATTAAATAGTTTGAATTAGGCGACCAGTAGAATGGATCTTCGAATAAATGTACCCCTAAGGTGATAGTTTTGATAAGAATGGATCAGGAAATGATTGTTGGCTTAGAATAAATGAATAACCGTTAGTACAAATGAATGATTTTGTGTATCTGGGCAGAATTTTCTGTAAATATGGAAGGATAAGATGGTGAAATTGACAGACGGGTGAATGCATCTCGAAGAGTATTTGGATGTATGTGAATCACTGCAAAGAATGGAGTATCGAAAGAGGAATGATAGCAGTATATAAAACTGTGTTAACGCCAACATTGTTGTATGGATGTGATGAGTGTGTTTATCAGGAGAAACACAAGAGCAAGGTAACTATAGTTGGAACGAGATATTACAAAAAAAGGTTTGTTGGAAATCTCGTGTGGACAGAGTAGGTAATGAATGGGTGCTGAAGGAGTGCGGTTTGAAAGTGAATATAATAGGTCAATGTGAAAAAAGCGTCTTACATTGGCAAGTTGAGAGGATGAGTGTGGATCGAGCCACGAAGCAAATATATGATGGAAGAATGTGTGGATCAAAAGTAAGGGCAGGCCATGTAAAACGTGGCTAAATCTGGTATACGAATGTGTGAAAAAGAGAAATACTTAGAGTTTTAGGAATAAAAGAGCAGGTATGACTTGTTGTATAGATGTTGTTGAAGAGAAGTAAGTAGGCAAGATAAGTGTGGAGGAAGTTAGTGAGGATGGATTAAGTACAGAGTTGTTATTTTTTGAGCCATTTGAACAATTTCTTGCCTACCTCGTAAGAGAACGGCGTGATTAAGTAAATATGTATGTATGTATGTATGTATGTATTACTGTACATGCACAGTATAAACTACAGTAATACATTTAAAAATTCTAATTTCTTCCGCCCAAGTCCAGAAGGTATTTCTGCGTAGCACCCTTTCTATTGCATCAGAATATAGAACGTTAGCTTGTGTTGTGTGCTCTCAATAGCGTTGAAATATGGCGTTCAGGGGATCTATAGATACGTATGTAACTTTTATTGTATAGAGCGTACCTCTCCATAGAAAAATATATTCCTGCGCCCTTCAATATCACAGTCCAAATGTCAATTAAAAATAAATGTTAAATATTCATAAATATTTTTTTAAATCCATCAACTATCTTTGTTCGACTTTATTATTTCCATTATAATTTCAATAGAATCTAAAACAATTATACTGCTAATTATAAAATTAATCATAAATAAAAATTAAACTATTTTATTGAATGTTGCCGATGGTGGAGAATTACTTAAGAATTAATAGGTGACTTTAATTTACGCACATAAAAGTCATTAAATATTTGCATTATTTCACTTTTACTGACAAGCGTGACATGATTTTGAATACAATAAAGCTAAGCTCCGTAAGCAGGAATGTTACTCTTTGGGCTTTCATTGATTCAACAGAGCTATTTACCAACTTTAGTGGTCACATGGTCTAAGGCGTCATTCTCACAAGAGACTGGTTGCCGATGATGAGAAGATCGGGGTTCGATCCCAGTAGTGTATACTGCAGTGGTTGGGTTTTCCTAAATGTTTTCCCCCTCTCCTTCCACGCAAATGTGGGTACACTTTCTCTAAATTATACCTTACTAATCCCTGACACATTAGAGTTATTAGTACATAGGCGTATAGCCTCAACAGGTAGTAAGAAGCGGTTTTAAAAAAATAAGGAATATAGTCAAATTATATATAAATAAGTAACATTTGAGAAAATCTACCATAGACATAAAATCCGGGGAAATGTCTTAGAGCTTACAATTCATGATTAGAATCCTCATAAATTCCGTTATTGTTTTTTCGGGGTTGTATTTGTGTTTTGAACGAAGGGTTTACTTGGTCAGTTTAATCTAAGAAACAGACTTAATGCAACCAACACAAAAACTCAATTGTATTTTACATCCCATCCGAAACTCTTGTTCCAATGAAACACTTAGATACCAGTGCGGTAAACTAAACCTCTTTATTTATCAAGATACAAACACAGGCATATTGCCGTTATATTTTCTAAGAAAATATAATCGTATTGAGTTAAGAACGTTACATTTCCTCATTTATTTATAAATTCAATCAACAAAAAATAATGCAATCACAGCACACGATAGTATTTATAAAAAATACCAATGCTATGAAAAATATCATTATTATAGTTTATTTTTGCTTATTAAAGAAAAGAAATCATCAAAAAAAAAATAGCATTTGTCTAAGAACAAACTCATATTTTGAGATGTTAACGCCTCACGGTACAAAATCCCAAAGTTAAATAAGAAGTGGATTTACAAACTAAATAAATGGTCTTACACTACTTTCTTATATAGTTTATTATGATCAAACAAAAAATTTCAAAAGTAGATTATTACTAAACTATCATTAAATGAGTGTGTTCTTTGAAAACAAGTATAAAATAATATTTATGATTCAAATGAATGGCCCCGTGGTGTAGTAGTCAGGTAACAGTGCCCGGGTTCGATTCCCGCCTGGTACCTTGGGTATTTTTCCCTGAAGGGGGAACTACCCCATTAGTCACCAACGGTCCACCCTTATACTATCACCATCATCTAATCTCATCTCATCGGGACATGGAAAAAAATCTTCACGGAAAGGTTGTACAGTTAGTACATTCAGGCGGCCCCTGGGCATCGGTACATTAGTGCTGAATAAATTTTCCACTCCTGAGCTACGAATGATGTTACCCAGACGAACATTATTATTATTATTATTATTATTATTACTCCTTTCAAGTTATTTATATATTATTTTTATCATCTATCATTAATAATTAACTAATATTTTTGGTAATTATTGTTCATCAGTGTGTATCATTATTTAGTTATTATTGCTTATTTTATTTAGTTATTATATGAGCTTGTAAGGTACTTGTGTAAATGAAATAATAATAATTATTTTCACTATCTTCATGCGAATAACTCTCCAAATATTCATTCTAAACAAAATAGTTAAAGCGATTTTAGAACAATTTAAATTTTTCAAAAACACTCAACGCTCATATCCTTATTTGATTCTTTTTCCGAAAAATAAGTGTAGATTGGCTTTTTTTTACCGTGTTTTAGTACCCGTTTGGGTTATACGCACAGGGCCTACATTAATTTCGTTAATTGATTAGGGAGGAGGAAGGCAGAGCTTTAAAGTAAATATATCCAAATACCCAACCGGGATTCAAACCTCGATTTGTATTTGGAAAGTGTTTGATAAGTGCCTGAATTGTTGCAGTTTCATAATCAATTTTTAGATAATTTGGGAACCATAGTGAAACTTTTTCTCCGATAAGAGTGAAAAATTTCTCTTAGGCATACGTATTTTTCTTCTGGTCTGGTAGCAGTACGTATATTGCAGGAATAACATTAGTAGAACTTTTGGTACTTTCAACATTAGCATGAATGCTATAAATTTGACTGAATTGACGAGGAAAGATATTAAAAGTTTCATCTCCGAAAAATCACCATATTTGGCTAAGCATTCCTGTTCCAGTTCACTCAAAAATGCCATTATACGATTTCATAAACCCCAATCAATGAAGAGAAAACCATCCAATAAATCTCTAGATAGTTTTATTCCTCTTCAGTTAGATGGAAAAGATGTCATTCACACCAAAAGCATTGAGTGGTCTATATACATAATACTTTATTGATGTTAGTTGTGGAATCTCTGTCACAAAATCCAATACTGCATTCAATGATCCATAAAACGTATGTGTATATATTTGAAGAATAGATGCTAGATCCTCCCAAACACATTTTTTACAGTTAAAAATACATTTTTCTGAATTCACTCTTAGCGATTTCAAGCACCAAAAAAATGTTTTTACTCATTGACGATAGGTCTACCGTTTTCACCGTTAGTAGTAATGAAACCTGGGCAAGGCCTATCCTATAACTCCAACGTTTAATTGAATTATTTTTTGAACATATATTAATGTCCTACATAATTATTGGGGTTTTACAATAGATTTTTTCCCCCAAAAAATCACTTTAATTCATGATGGCTTTGATTTATAGAAGGGAGAAATATCTTCACAAACTAAAAACAATAAGAAGAGTAAAATTCCATAAAATACCAACAAAAGGTGTTTATTATTGTTTCCTTGCTTATGAAATCAGTTGTAATGCGTTCTAATACTGGGTATTGATTTCCTCTTGACATTTTTCTAATGGAAACTTAAGTTATAAAAATAAAATAAAAATAAAATAATTTTGTAATTTTAGTAGGCCTATAATTTTTGGGGGAAGTGTTGTATAAGTTAAGACTTTGGCCTACATAGTTGACGTCTTTCAGTACATTTTCAAACAAATTGGACGTAGCCCTCTAAGTTTACAAACATAGAACAGGAAAGAGTTCACTTCCATGTCTCGTACGGATTTCTAAAAAAATAAAAAAAATAAAAATCTTGTATTACTTCACCACCAATGATTTGGGTGTGAAGGCAGGCATCATGGAACGATTTAACAGAAATTTATAAATTGAATTTAAAAAAAATATGTTCTATTAAATGTTTTGTATTCAAACGCGTGATCAATGATCAATTCTCCTTTTTAATGTGGAATTCAATATTTATCTATATCAAAATATAAAGAGTTATTATAGAATACATTTCAAAACTAATTCCAAAGAGAAATCATATTTTAGTTTAATTGGTTGTTTTAATTCATTGATCCTTATTAAGGGGTTTCTGTACTTACATGTTTACTTCTAACTAGAGAACTACTGCATAGAATCGAATGCGATATTTTCATAGAATATATTTCATAAGGAAATTATCTCAAATTTACAAATGTTATACATTTCACCAGTGATAGATTACTCGTCCTTGCCGGGAATCGAACACTGCTGACTGAGCTGATGTGTTGGACCACATATTTAAGACTATCGATATTGATTAAAACAGGTAACATCCTTTAAAGGTCTTGAACTGTTGCACCATGGTTGCTAGAACCGAACGGAGTAGTTTTCAAAAGCAGATACTTTACAGCGTAGTGGGTTTTAGACTAAAGTAAAAAGGAGTTGGTTTCTAGTGTGGAAACGCTGTTTTTTTTAGTGTTTTACTACCTGTCCAGACTATGTGAATTTACAGTAATAATGTAGGGAAGAATAAGGTAGAATTTACACAGGTGTACTCACATTTGCCTGGATGGAACGTGAGAAACTATTTATGATAAACCACGTATGAACACCTGGCAGGGATTCGAACACAAACCTCACCACGTCTTACTACCCGTTTGATTTATACACTTATGTACTAATTACTCTAATGGGTTAGGAATTGGGAATGTTGAATATAGAGGAAATGAACCCGCATTTGCGCGGAGGGAGAGTGGAAAACATTTAGGAAAACCACCCCCAGTTCACCCGAACGAGATTCAAAACTTGATCTCCCCGTCCTTGGGAGTCTAGCTCAACACGAAACTAATGCGTTAGCTAACTACGCCATCAATGTGCGTTTTACCCCCCGTGCCCACTTAATTTTGTTTTCCTAGCTTTTGAGGTACCAAGAATAAGTAACGAAGTTACTTTGTTGATACTTTTAATTCAACATTCAGAACGAAATATACAATATAATAATAGTAGCTAAATAAAAAGTACGTTTCAAAAATAATAAATATCATTGACTATACACATTGGTGTCCCTTCGAGACCTTACAGTGACTTGAACATACCCATTGTTAACATATCTTTTTTATAAAAAAAATATTTTACCTAATTAAAAATAAAATAAAACTATCAACCTAAAATAAACTACAAAATACTATCACAAAATAGTCATCACTTTCCAGGCTGTAGATATAAATTCTCTTTATTAAAGTCCCAATCACTTTTATCATTATCTTTTTGTCTTGGTTTTTTGACGAATTTGTTTGTGTAGGGTGAACATCTGGTCGAGTTTACATAAAGCGTGAAGAACTAAGCAAACAAAAGCAGACAGAAAGCAAATAACTCAAAAACCCATTTGTAATTGTAATCCTCTCAACTCTTGTTCTAATCAAAATTAGATACCAGAAAGGTAAACTAATTCAGTTTCTCCATTTACATTTAGCAATATAAAATGTCAGCCATAAAAACTCGATGGTTCTGTCACAATTCCCCCTCTCTTTATAAAATCAATGAAATGTTTAACTCCCTTACTCTACATCTCCTACAAAGATGAATAAACGTAGGGTGAGGATTACGTAAAATTTTATTACAAAACTCATACACTTAATTATAAAGAATGGTATAACAAAGTGTCCGTTATAAGATACAAAACTTTACTAGTTTACTATAAATAATTTATTCATTGAACTCTTATCAAAACAAGCAATTTCTAATAGTCAATTAATTCTAGTAGATATTTATTTATAGGTTACAACCCAAGCCAAATCGTATTTTTATTTTAGACTTGACATGGGTTGTAAACTATAAATATTTTACAACATCCAAAACTTTTAAAAATTAAAATTATACCGTTTATAACCCTTGAAATCTGTCAATAAATACAAACAACCTCTACGGTTTCTTCTGTGAACTGCATTTTCATTTATTTATTGAATCTTTTCAAATCGTTATCCTATTAATCAATTCAAAATAAAATACTACGACATAAAATGATTTAAATCTAAAAGCTAATTTAGAAAAAGTAAAATTTATTTGGTTTCAAACCAAAACTTGAATTTCATTATTAAAATACACAGCCCACCTAATATCCTAATGGACGGGGATGTTGAGTCGTTTCACGTTTTAAGATAGTAACAAAGTAGTTTGCTGATTTTATCACTCGGTTCAGAAAATGCACGTCAGATACCTCAAGTAAATTTATAAAATAAAACCTTAGGATGCTACGTGTCTCTCTAAGTGAGATCGGTTATAACTTATAGAACAAAATAAGAAAACTTAAGGTGTACTAACTTATATTAAATATAACTTTAGCTTTAACTAGGAACCAAAATAATTAAAAAACAAACTTTCAGCAATATATCTATGAACTAATTATTATTAGCATTAGCATATCCATTAGCATATCAGGTTATAATAAAAAACAAATGTTTCACTAAAAATTAAAGTTCCACGGTGTAAGGAATTGAACCTAGCGTCCCTAAATCAGTATAAAAACATGCTATCGATTGAGCTAAGCTGTTGCACTATATGTACGTTAAATAAATCTGTAAATCATGCTCTTGTAGTATTCTTGGTTTAGAAATCAATAATAATAATAATAATAAGGTAACCAATAATTATTTGAGGAGTATGAGATTTTAACATATAAGTAGTAATGCAGCCTACAAAATACTTCATTTATTTGTTCTTGAAATTAACTTGGAAGGAGTAATAACTGTTGGCTTACTGCAAATTATAAATGTTTAGAAGATGTATGAATGTTAACTGCATTAGAAACTGTCAGTATTTTGCTAGTGCATGACTTGATGAAGTGAATAATGTGTTCCAACCCTCCTTTTAGACAAGCGCCATTTAACTATTTAATTCTATACGTGGACATTTGTGGCCAGCCAGTACACACAGAACTAACTATTTATTAATATGTTTAAGTGCCAGGAAAACTTCACTGTTTCTTAGGTAACCTTCATATAGTCAATCTTAAATCAATAGGACAAGGAAAGAGTGTTTAAAGCAATTTTTGAGGGTATGTTTTTTTGTTTTGTTTTTTTAGCACCGCGTCTTACTACCCGTTTTAGTAATACGCCTAAGTACTAATTACTCTAATGGGTTAGGAATTGGAAATGTTGAAGTTAGAGGAAAGGAATCCGCATTTGCGTGGAGGGAGAGTGTAAAACCACTTAGGAAAAACTACCAGAGTTCACCCGAGCTATATTAGAAACTCGATCTCCACATCCTTGTCAGTCGAGCTAAACAGTAAACTAGCGCGTTAGCTAACTACGCCACCGAGGCGGGTCTGAGAGTTGTTGATAATCTCAATGTGGTAAAAACATTATTGATTGAATTTAAAAAATAAAGCCGTGAGTTAATAATAGATTATAAACAAGTGTGATATCTGCTCGAAACACTCACAAAATAAAATATTTAATATCTTATATTAAACAAAATTACAAAGTAGAATTAATATTCTAGGAAATACGGTAAATAATCTCTATTATACTGCTTCGGTGTTCATGCGTACAAAAAAAATATTCTTATATGGTCCATTTTCAGTGATGGATGAAACAGGGTTCTAGTCCTGTCCGGGAGTTTTGAGACACGTTTTCTTAAATTGTTCCCCAACTTTCCTCCAAGAATAATGTGGTTACATCACCTTTAATTTGTATCTTTTTAATCACTATCCCCCAGTAATTAGTAGTAAATATGGTTGAAATAGGTAATATTATGTTACTTAAAGTTATTCTCCTATAGTTCACTCTGGATTATATTATCCCCTTCACGGAAGAACTACATTTCACCTTCCGGCTGATACACAAAATCCATTATAGCTAGGCCTGTCAGTATTTCCAGGGACTCGCAACAAAAAACCTGATTAAACTAATGTTCAAACCTGCCTGGATATAAAAACTACGTAAGCCTATTTGAAAAAAAATTACACTGCAATCGCTTATGTGGTTATAAATAACCTAGATAAAATATACACAACATCCATCCGAAACTTTAACAGGGATTCGAATCCCAAAACCTAGGTCTATTATACTACAATTTTCCCGGTTGATATCCTACAGGATATAATTAATACGGAATCAGTTGTTGACAAATATCCGGCTGGTCCTTCACCGAGACTCACAACACAAAACATGATGAAATCATGCTAAAACTTGCTTGAATAAATATTCTACAAAAAAAAACAAAAAAACTACATTTAAAGCGGTTAAGTGGTTCCATAGATATATACAAATATCCGGCTGGCACTTTACCGGGGCTCACACCAAACCGTGCGATTATAATTATTATTTTAAAAAATGCCTGGATAAATACTCTACAGAATAATCAAAACTACACCACAGTAATTGTGTGGTTTCATAGATTTAGACAAATATCCGGCTGGAACTTCACCGGGACTTACACCCAATTATAATTACTATACTAAAGAATGCCTGGATAAATACACTAACGAATAATAAAAACTACCTCACAGTAATTGTGTTGTTCCATAAATGTATACAAACATTCAGCTGACCCTTCACCGGGACTCCCACTGAAACACCTGATTATATACAAATAATGCTCAAACCTGCCTGGATATTGATCCAGTACAAAAGTAACTACCACACCGCAATTGGTTGAATGGTTCCAGAGATAAATAAATCCGGCCGTATCTTTAAAAGAAAATCAAACCCTGACTGTATGTATGCGAAATCCTCTCTTAGGAGACATCATGATGAATAGAAATAAATGCACCGCAATACGTTGTGAAATTCCAGGTATCCTTGGCTATAGACTGATATTCTTAAATATAGTACAGAACTACAATATATTTTTACTTACATATATTTATATTCCAAACCTTAAAAAAGCAGAGATATGTAAATTGGTTTTAAGCTCATAAAACAAAAAAATATTTATCCTTGATTTTCAATTATTTTTTAAACCTCCTCACTCTGATATTGTATTATTACTTGTCTACGACATGGACAGTTTTATTGTTTGGATTTTCAGAATTGGTTTAGTAAAAAATAGATTTGACAAACATAATCACAATTAACATTATGCTTTAAATTTATTATAAAATGATAATAATCAACGCAAATCTTAATAAACCACACCTTTTCTTAATCAAGGTATTAATTATTAAAGCGTTTTACTAATAGTTATATTATAGCCGCTATGGTAATATTAAATAAAGTATGGAATTGAACTATGCTCCCACAAAGTTATACACAGTCATAATAACTTTGAAGAAACAAATAAATTCACTTTTATAACTAAAATATGTCCAATGGATGAGATTTTATCAATATTTATTTTTTGTCCTCCCGGAAATAATATAATATATTTTTAATTAGGATTGGGACCCTTAAATTACAGAAGTTTTTTTTAAACTCAGCTTCTTACAAATAAAGTAAAAATCTTTTAGAGTTAATCTGTTATTTACATTACATGTGCTGAATATAATAATTAATCATTATTAAATGTTTAATTGGCTATAAACAGTAATGAAGATTCTAGAAAAGGGGAGACTTGCTTTATGTTACCATGTAAAACCAATCAATGTGGGCAACAGTGCCCAAATAACATTTGACGTAGTTAAACTTTTAATAGCTTAAAAAAATACCAGCCCGTATGTTAATGAGAGCAAACATAATTAAGTAACTTAGTATGTAAATATTAGTTATTGATTTTATCATTATCAGAACAATAAAGTAAAATTAATTTATTAAATAAAACCATTCGGGCATCGCTAAAAGACATAACCCCTCCCTCATCACTCCTCCACAACAGTCAAGAAATTATTTAACGACTTAAGGCCTTCTCTAACTTAGGTGTTGGGCGTAGCTAGGCAAACTATTCTGCAGTCATGTGTGGAGGTATATCATACCTCGCGGGCTCAGTGACTTATAAGTTGCTACCTTTCAATCTCGACGGAGTGTACATAGAGATTCAATTATTAAGAAAAGATTATTAAATATTTAGTTCAATTAATTTCCGTCCAGATCGCCACGTACTGAGAAAGTAATTCAGAAATCAATTTTAGTTCAATCTTTGCCAGACAGACTTCGATACTCACCCCTACCAGAATATTCAAGGTCAATCAAACACACGGTCAGTCTACATATGTAAATATCAGTTCAACCTCACTACACCCTATCTTTTTCGTGATCTTGTTCTATCCAGTCCACCTCATTACATTTTATCTCTTTAAGGTCCATTTTAATGTTATACTCTCATTTGCGTCTAGGTCTTCCCAATGGTCTCTTAATATTAGGTCTGCCAATCCGTACCTTGAACATGGTTCTAGATTATTCCATTCACGCTGCATATAATTCCCATCTCCCCCGATAACCTGCAAAATTAAACTAAATTAAACAAACTCCATAATCTTCATTTCATTTTGGGCCAGATATCTTCCCAGGGACCTTGTTTTTGAAAATCCTGAATTTATTTTCGTCATTTAAGGTAAGCAACCACGTTTCAAATCCATAGGGAACAACGGGTATAAATAATTGTTTAGTATATTTTGAGTTTTACATTCCTTGACATCAGGCGATATGTATTCGTAAAAGTACATAGAATTTAACCCGAGACGGATTAGACGGGAACTAATGTGGGGACAAAATAGGATAGCTTGCATAAGATAAAGTTTTCGTCACCTTGGGCTAGGTCCTCAGCTATTTCAGTCCACTTTGGTAGTATTCAGGTGTGTTAGTCCACGATTATAAGGCTCTTACGTCCTTGGATATGCCAGATAATGGCTCGGCATGGCTTTTAGGTCCTCGGGTGTGTTAGTCCACGACTTGGAACAATTCTTAGGTCCTTTGGTGTGCCAGTCCATGGTCCGTCATGGCTCTTAGGTCCTCGGGTGTGTTAGTCCACGACTTGGAACGGTCCTCAGATCCTTGGAAGTGTCGGTCCACGGCTTAACGTGGCTCTTAGACCCTCGGGGGTTTCAGTCCACGGCTTGGCACAGCTCTGGACTTTATAAATTATCATTTATATATAATTTTTCTGTTGTTTTTTAAGTGTGATGAAATGGGCAAATTTTCTTAAGATTACTTTAAAACCCATTAGCTAGATTAATTAATTGCATGCCATCATTAGGAGTTGGCTGTTCTCTAGGAAGAAAGTGGTGCCAAGAAAAGGAAACTTTTCACTTAGTCTAGCGAAAATTCCTGATAAATAAGATGAACTTTCCTCCATTTATAATAGCTGTTATATGTTCAGTAGTAATACATTCATTTAAAGGTTTCAGCTCAACCAAAACTTATTTGGCAATAGGTCTATGCTACGTTCACTGTTGCAATTTTTAAAAATTAAATTAATCCTTTTGTCTTACTACCTGTTAAGGCTATACGCATTTATACTAATTATGTTAATGATTTAGGGATGAGAAAGATTGAATTTATAAGAAATGTACCCGTATTTGCGTGAAGACAAAACTTTTTTTTAACTCAGCCTCAGTACCCTCGAGTGGGATTTTAAACCCGATCTCCCTGTCATCGTCTGTCTAGTCTAACACAAGATTTACGCCTCAGACCATGCAGCCACCTAAACAGATGATATTGAGAAATTATCTCAAGAAGTAGACTTCTGAGAAATATATATTTTGCATTAAAAATACTTATTTCTGTATATGTTTGAAATTGTTGTTAATTCTTTGCTATTTATTTTTATTTTTTTACTATTGAAAACATATTTCTTATTTTAAGTATTTTCAATCGGGTTTGGAGGTTTAGAGGAACCCGTTTCATTGGCCGAGCGTTCTAAAGCGTCACTCCCGTACTAGATGGGCCTGCTCATTACGGGAAGGTTGGGGTTTTAATTCCGGTCGGGCTACTGAGGGTGGATTTTCCAAAATGTTTTCCCTCTATCCTTCCACGCAAATGCTGGTAGATTACCTCTAAAATGGTTCATTCTTCATCCCTACCCCATTAAAGTAATTATCAAATACTATACGTACTGTACATCATTTACAGGTAGTAAAATGCGGTGATAAATAAATATAAAATTATTTAAATAGCAGAGCTAATTAAATATAGTTTGAAGGGAATACAATTTTGACCACCACAAGAGATTCTTCAACTTCATTTCCAAATACAGATTTAATTACAAGACTAAGGCACCCTAACTTATTACAACATTGTATTATGTTAGTGCGCCACTTTCGAAAACAGGGTGCTTAGGAATATATTTGGTTTTAAAAGGGAGGAGGGTACTGAGGAGTGAAATAGGTTACTTATTGATGAGTTACATACCCTGTATTCATCACAACACATTGTTTGGATAATCAAGTCTCGTAGATTAACATGGGCAGGACATGCAGCACGAATGGAAGAATCTAGAAAATTGTTCAAGGTTTTGAATGGTAAGCTCAATGGGAAGAGACCATCGGGAAGACCTATACGCAGATGGGATAAAGTGTAATGAGGTGGACTGGATGGAACTAGCTCAGGATAGGGATAGGGTGTAATGATGTGGAATGGATAGAACTAGCTTAAGAAAGGGCTAGATGCCATACGTTTTAAGTGCAACCATGAAATTTTGAGCTCCTAGTGCCACAGAGTACGTATGTAAGTAAGTGTATCAGAATGTTGATTGATTAATAATATTGGGAAACACTTCGGTGAACAAAAGGTCTAGGGCGTCAGTCTCGCAATAGATTGGGCTGCCAATAATGGCGAGATTGAGGTTAGAATACCAATTGTATGCACAGAGGTTGGTTCTTCCTAAAAGGTTTTCCACTCTCCCTCCACGCAAATTTCCTCAAAATCCAACCTTCCTGATTCTTAACACTTTAGCCTAATTAGTACAAATGTGTTCAACCCAAACGGGTAATAAAACGTGATGCTGAAAAAAGATTGGATATGAGTTTATACTTTTTCTAATCTTTATTAATAAAACGAATGCATACAACCTGTACAGACGCAATGCAAAGGGCTGAAATTTTAAAATCGCTATCTCCTGTGAACAAACATGTGAGCTCGAAGCTGGAATTTTAAATTTTTGTTCATATTTAAAAAAAAAAATTAACCGGGTCTGAAGAAATAAAACGGTGAGATTTTCTTTCTATATTTTAGAAGCAAAAGGAAGAGTTGCCCGAGGTAGCTACGCAATGCATTGCGTGGTTACCCCAGGCAAGGCCGGGTACTTCTGCTAGTATAAAATCAAAACGAATTGGCTTAAAAGTAGTTGTAGCTCCCATTAATTTGTCTAAAAGTAACTCCACCAGAAATTTGACACCATATGCTTGGCTCAAAAACTGCTGGTTTTAAATACATTTCTCAAAGACATTTTTTAAGTAAATTCTTCCGACACCTTAGATCAGTTGGTAGCGTGTCTGCCTATTGAGATAATAATCCCGTGTTCAATTACCGGCATGGCTGAAAAAGTATCATTAGTGAAATGTGTGTTTCCTCTCTCACAGTGCTAAATTAATGGCCGAGGGGGCTGGATGTTGTGTCTGTTCTGGATTTAAGCTATCTTATAAGTTTCGTGCTGATGTAGTCAGTCTGTTGATAATGTGCACGTTAAATACGGTA
The DNA here is from genome assembly GCA_901482245.1 of Timema douglasi. Classification (NCBI taxonomy): domain Eukaryota; kingdom Metazoa; phylum Arthropoda; class Insecta; order Phasmatodea; family Timematidae; genus Timema; species Timema douglasi. The sequence goes on from CABEEJ010003732.1 coordinate 60,862, forward strand.
CCTCAAATAAAAATATTGTACAGAAATAGTGCTAATCCAGGCACTATTTATTTACTAAAAATAGTTTATTTTTTATATCTTCGTTTAACTCAAAGTCTGACACCTTAACTCAGTCGGTAGCGTGTCTGTATATTGAGCTAAGGGTCCTGAGTTACATTTCTGGCATGACCCCCCCCCCCCCCCCC
>CABEEJ010003732.1:61725-76537 GCA_901482245.1 Timema douglasi
GTTGAGTAATCGGCCTCTTGGGATAGTGGTCGGTGCTCTTGGCTACTAATCTAGAGGTCCCGGGTTTGATTCTCGGTGGTATCCCAGGTATTTTTCCAGAAAGGAGAACTGTTCATATGTTCATCATAGTCTGGTTCATTCGCTTTAAGTTGGTTCCAAGATTTCACTGGTTCCACACCTTCATCATCACATCGTCTCATTGCAGGTATGACGTGTAGACAGCGTCCAAGTCTGTTCCTACAGAGCGACAAGGCGACCGAACTAAATAATGTTATTATTATTATTATTATTATTAGCACCGCGTCTTACTACCCGTTCGGGTTATACGCACTTACGCTAATGTGAAATGGTAGGGTGATTGTGAGATGAAATGAAGGACCTACAGTTTAACGTGGAATCCGAACCACGGTGGAGGCCTGGCATTCCTCACATTCACAAGATGTCTTGTCAGAGGTGAAGGAAGGGAACTAAATAATGAATCTCTCACGGTCAAATACGCTATACGATAAATAAATAAGTTAAAAATCAAAACAGTTTGTATTAGTAAAGTTGTTTTTTAGTATTTTTTTCAATTGTATATTCAATTATAATATTTATGAAAATGCTTTTTGTGGGTATTTTTCAGGCATACTGCTCGATATGTCTTACCAACACGCCATTTTGGTAGTACTGCTACTGGTCAGCCTACATACACGATGCGAATCTCGTTACCTTCCCACGAGGAGTCACGACAATCAATTGGACCGACTTCGTGAACTACTCAGAGATGTGAGTTTTGGGAAGAAAGAGCGAAAATAAAAGTTTTCTGTTAAAAACAAACCTTCACAAATTTAGAAGCTATTCAAAATGTATAATTGATTTTATTAATATAGTAAATAGGGACAACACACATTTATTTCTATAATTTAATTTATACCTTATCGCAGGAGGTTACACTTACAGATAACAAAATTGGATATATATATATGTATATACAGTCTGTATATATATATATTTGGAGAGAAAATATATATATATATATATATATAAAAAGTGTGTATACTAATAGATGTCAAATATTCTAGGCGCATATTCCCATTCACCAAACATTAAGAAAAGTCCATATAAACATAAGTCTATAAAAGCTTTGTTTTAGAGTTACCTACTAAAGGTTTTTCTCAAAAATGAAGTTGTCGTGGGGGATCTATTGAATAGCCTGCTTAGTCACCAGATTTGAACCAGATGTATTTTTGGGGGGCATTTAAAGTCCATTAAAGTCATCTGCTGATGCTAACATTTTAAGAGAGCTTATCTTAAATGGTTGTTAGCAAATAGTTAACATCCTAGGTTTACTCAACATAGTACGACAAAGCATGAAACGCAAGCTCAAAGAGTATATCGAAGCAGGACACCATTTTGAACAAAATTTGTAAAAAAAAAAAAGGCCTGGCTTGTGCTTTGGATATTTTTTTAAAAATTTGTCCTGTTTGATTGCATTGTTTCTTTTGTTGAATTGCTTATTAATTAAACAATAAAATCCCTCCTTGTTCAGAAAGTAATTATTTCTAAACCCATATCTATATGAAATTTTCTTAGTATTTGGTCGATGTGAATACCCACATATAATATTTGACAACAGTTAATATACACCCTGTATATATTTATTCAAACTTGTTTATAAAAATCACCAAGGGGATACCGACAAAATTAAAATCGTTATGGTTTTTTGCTCATTACAGCAGTGATTACGTTATTTTCGTGATCATTACTATAAAATTCTACTGTATGTATTTTGTTCTATGCCTCGTCACAATATATAGAACTTGCCACATTTTGATTCGCCCGTAGTACAAAAACAGTGACTCAGCTTTATTTAGTTATATAACCATTAAATATATATTACAACAGTATAGTAATTTTACATTTACACTTATTTATTCGCTTCTGATCATGTTTAAATGTAAATTTAATTATTTTACTATCCTTCAATTTACTAGGCCTTTTAAAATTATTTTCTTGCGAACAGCCTGATCGGATGAGTTGATATTGATATAGGCTATTATTATCTTTACAATTTTTTTCTTTTTTTTTTTCAAACATCCTAAGAACAAAATGATTGCTACTAAACACGTGTTGGTGATCATATGGTTTAAAGGCATGACTATTGCAATAGACTGGACTGGAGATATCGGGTTTCGAATCCCTGTTGGGTGTACTAAAGAGTTTTTTTACCTAAGTGGTTTTCTACTCTCCTTCCAGGCAAATGAGGGTACACTTAATCTAAATTCAACCATCCTTATCCCTAACTAATACATTAGCATAATTAGTATATACTTTATTCATATATCCCGAACGGTTAGTGAGACATGGTGATAAAATAAATTATAAGGTGGGCAGAGCTGTTGGTAGCATGGCTGGTAAAAATTATGACTCCCCCCACAAGAAAAACAATCCATTTAAATAAAACATATAAAAACCGGTCTCAAATACCAGTTGTCATGCACAAACATAAAAAGATTAGATTATCCAAAATCTTTATGTTTCCTTCACATTCTTTACAAAAGAAACAAAACAATCAAATTCAGAAATTGAATTTGAATTGATCAAATAATTAATTCTGGTTTTTTGTATCGGTATAAGATGAAGTCATCATTCTAATAATTTTGTAAAAAGAGCCTTGAGAATTCTTAAATACCCACCTTAGACAGATTAATGTAAACTGAGGGCATGTCTTTAGTAGGCCTGATTTTAATTTTGTGGAATTATTCTAAACACGTTTATCTCAGTCAGTGATGGGCATAATCGAATAATCATTCAATTCTTTGAAAAATAATCGAGTTAATCGAAAGAATCATTCAAATGATTTTTAGAAGTAGTAAAGAATCGGTAATAATCGGATGTTAGCTACTTATAACTAAAAGTAGTTACTAGTTGCTGGTTCTGCTTTGTGCTACTATTCTTTCACCCTGCTGTCGGATCTCCCAACACACATTCCTTTGCGTTTGCAGCTTATCAATACTTTTCTATTACTGTATTTAGTTCCTTGTGTCAGTGCCAAAGACCAAAGTACATCTACAACAAAATACTATACAGTGAACGCATTAGTCTCCTAAGTACCTCGCAATTAATATAAATACTTTTGCGTACGATTAATAATAAGATAAAGAGCATACGTTTCCCTTTGTGTTTAAATGAGTCGAAATAATTGACCCTTTAATATTTCCTAAATATAACAAAAATATATAAGATAAAATATTTTCGATTTGAATATCTGAATCAAGCCTCCTGAAAGCTTCACTTAGAATCAAACACACAATTACTACTCGACAAATGACTACTTAAGTTTGCTGGATAATGATATTTTGTGTGATGAGAATGTAAAATTATTTCAGTGAATAAAAATACAATACGATCTCAATATTACGGCCGGGAAATATTTTATTAAATACGTAAAAAGTATATACTTATCTACTTAATAAATTCAAGTCGACGTTAAAAAAAATCTCTCAAACCGTTCATGCTATTTGCGTTTAGTTAGTTAGGAAGGTAAAATTTAAAGGAAATGTAAATGAACAATCTATGTGGTAATGTAGCAAAATAATAGAATCATTTTGTAATTTTCATTCGAATTATTTTTGGCTGATATTCGATTGTAAACTGTACAACCACTAAACTTTGTATTAAATTAGCCTTAGAATCATTCTAAAACGCAAGGTCGATTATTGTGTAGCAATGGGTACTATTTATTGAAAATGAACCTAATAGAAATGAAGATCTGAATAGAGGTAGCCTGGAAACATTCATAATCATAAGGTCGATTTTCCTTAGCACATCTGGCAAGGGAGTGGTAAGAGAATGAATCGGCCAGCTCGCTTCAAGTCAGCTACTGTTTTCATTCGAATGTTTTTTAATTCGAATGATTTCGAAAGAATCGAATGAATCGATTATTCATAATAATCGAATGAATTGATTCTATTCATCCGATTCTGCCCATCACTAATCTCAGTTTGAGTGTGATGTGACATAGGACTATCTGATCCCGAGCCCTTCATATATACACAGGATATATATTAAATGGAGTCAAATATTTTATGGGCATATTATAATCGACTACACTAAACACTAAGAAAAGTCCATATAAACCTGGGTCTAGAAACATTTACTTTCTGAGCTAGGAAGAATTTTATTATTCAATTATTAATCAATCCAACAGAATAAATGATCCAATTAAACCAGACAAAGTTTAACAAAAACAAACAAAAACAAAATACAGGAAATTTTTTTCACAAAATTTGTTCAAAATGGTGTTCTTCTTCTATGTACCATCTGAGCCTGCGTTCCATGGTCGTACTCTGTTGAATACACCAAGGTGTTACGTATTTGCTCACCTCAATTTACGATACATTCTCTTAAAACCTCAACAGTGCCTAAACAATGGACTTTAAAAAATGTCCCCGTAGATAAAAATTCATCGGTCCAAATCTGGCAACAAAGCAGGCCATTCACCGCCTAATATAACAATGACTTTAAATGGAACATTTTGATGAAGCATTGTGACGTAGAAGGTGAGTATTATGCTAGAATTAACAAGCCCGCTTAACCAAGGCCGTAGTCTTGGAGTGGGGGTGTTCAACCCCCCACCCACCAACCCACCCCAAAATTTTATGAACAAAATATATATGGCTTTATTTATGGTTCAAAAAATATCAAAATTAAGGTCCAAGTACAAATCAGGGGGCTATGTTACCATGAAAAGCACTTCAAAGTGCTTCCAGAGGTGTTTAGCAATAAAAAATAAAAAAATTCTAGCCTTTGCCAGCTAGGAGGTTATATGCCATAAAAACACTTCAGATAGCTTCTAGAGCTGTTTAATATTTATAATTTGTCCTAGCCTCCGGCAGTTAGGGGGTTATGTTGCCATAAAAAACACTTCAGATAGCTTTCTAGAACTATGTATCATTTAGAATATTTTCTAGCCTCTGGCAAATGGGGGAAGGGCCCACCAACTCCCCCCCCCCTCACCCCTGAAATTATTGGCTGGTTACGGCCTTGCGCTTAACATTTGAATAAATAATTAATATTGCTTTTCGGCCTTCGTTCAAACCCTTACTATTATTTTTATATTTAATTAACAGCATAGAAAATTAGCTATGTCTGCTCGGCAAATTTACTTACTCAATATAAATATTTAGGCTTCTCACACGATCAATTCAATACATTCTTGCAAACATATCTCTAATTTACCTGTTCCATTTTTAATAGTCAAACATTATGGTAAACAAATTAACTATTGAGATTCAACACGTATTTTTCCACAGTATTGAAAAATTAAAATAAGAAATTCTAATCTTGATTGTGTCATTACTGGTCACAGTTTATTTCATTTTCTCTGTATATCTGCATAGATATTAGGGTAGCCCCAAAATATATGGGGGCAGGGAAGGTTGGATCAAGCCCCTTCTATCCTCCCCGTGACTACGCTACTATTCCTGACAACGATGCTCAAACTACCAAACGTTCATTAGGGCCTTAGAAATTAAAGATATGCACCAAAACTCTTCCACAGCTAATACAAAATAATTGTTAAAATACAATAAACTACAAGCAAATTACATCATTATATTTTTCACCCAAATAAAATCATTAGCTGGAGCAAAATGTATATCATCTACTAATATTATATTTAGAGGTAATATTAATAACGAGCAATACCAATGATGCATTTGATTAATTGTTTTAGGTGCTAATGACACTTGGTCACCGTTGATGGAAGGTTTGGGTTATATTCCCGGCTGTATTCACCAATAGTGGTTATACACTTGTGATTTTCACTCTATTTTTCCTTATCTCTCTTCATGCTAATGCGGATGCATTCCTACTATGCTACCTCAATCCTCCATACCCCTTGTGCTAAATGTAGTAATAAAATACAAAAAATACCGAACTAAATAGTGACATATTATGTAAACTCCATTTACCCTGAAAGGTAGCAAGCAATCTTATCTTGGCCGATAACAGCATGGCCCTATCTTATAAGTTGCAACAGAGTGTAACCCAACAAGGTAAGATTGCCACTTTTCTGGATAAATTGAATGTACTCAGAATATATGTTTCATTTATATAATACGCTCGTAAGTAGACGAGAGACCCACGTCAGTTGCCGTATGGTCTAAGACATCACTCTCGTGTTAGACTAGGCTGCCGATTGGAGGGAGATCAGGGTTCGAATCCCGGTCGGGTGTACTGAAGACGGTTTACCACAAATAGTTTTCCACTTTTCCTCCACACAAATGTGGGTACGCTTCCTCTAAATCCAGCCTCCTTCATCCTTAACTCCTTAGTGTAATTAGTACATATGAGTATAACCTGAACAGGTAGTAAGATGCTGTGCTAAAAAAAAGTAGATGAGAGGTTGTCATGCAGCTATGTTCGCAAGCATTAATCCAAAAATATTGTCGTTTTAATGCCCTCAAAACCCAAATAATAAATACCAACTGTCTAATATTTATATCTAGCTTGATTCCTATGGTAAGTAGCTCACATGACAGAGGAAAAGGGCACCCTTTTATCTCTGGTTCACCTCATATGATCCCAGCGCTCCAAGGCCCTATTCTGACACTAAACAATCTGTGCAGACTAGGGAGTTGGAGGAAAACCATTCACAGTATCGACACTTTTAAGGTGTTAGTTGAAGTGACCATGAAAGTTAGACGTCTTATAAAAAGGGGGTTGTTACTGTGAAGGGATTAAAGGGGAGATTTAATGAGCCACGAGGGTTCTACTAGACCTACTAGTATCTTGACTACTAATATCTTGATTACTAGTAGGTCAACACGCCTACTTAACCCAACTGTTCCACTATTAATAAATGCATTTAGCAAGAGCGCGGAAAGCTAATTTTTCTAAAAGGGGTTCCCCTAGAAAGTTGACGTAATATATTGATATATTTTTAAAATTTTATTATAGGTTATATGTGTGTATGATGGAGGAGGTGAGGGGAGGGTAAATGTAGATGGAGTATGTGAAGAAACAGGGGTAAGTGATTATTCTAATTTTTTTTATTTACTACCACGTCTTACTACCCGTTTGGTGTATACGATTAAGTACTAATTACGCTAATGGGTTAGGAATTTAGATGGTTGAGTTTAGAGGAATTGAACCCTCATTTTCGTGGAGGGAGAGTGGAAAACCATTTAGAAAAACCTCCAGTTCATCCGACCGAGATTCAAACCTTGATCTCCCCGTCCTCGGCAGTCTAGCTCAACACGAAACTAGCACGTTACCTAACTAAGCCACCGAGGCGGGTCTTCTAAGATATTGAATGTACAAAATTAAACGAGACCATTGTGTATTAAAAAAACAATATAACGCTTAATATGAGTTTAAAATTCTTGATTTGTTACACACAGTTGTATAATTTTCAGTAAAAGTGTTGTGTGTTTGAATGTTTAATTATATACCATTATCCTAAGAGAAAAGAAAAATATAAAAACGTGAAAAAACAAACAAAAAGTATTTTCCCCGTGTATTTATTTTGTCTTCACATGTTTGCAGGCCAGAAAGGATTTTTGAAGCAACTAGTCAGTGTTTATCCGTTGTTCACCAAACAATGCTCTCCAGTGATGTGTTAAGGCATTTGGAGACTCTTAAAGTTGACAAGTGGTATGTCAAGGCATTTAGAGGACCTCACCTCCTTTTGTAGAGTGCGGTTTTTTATTAATATTTTTGTATGGAGTTTAAAATGTTAAAGTGGTTACAGTTAAGGAAAGGGTAACTAAGGATGAACCAATTTTACCATGGTTTTAACTTCTGAAATTGTATTTATTTTAGCTACTGGAGACAGAGTTGGATTCAACCCACAACATAGTCAGTTATGACAGACGATCTTTGTACAAGAGAGAAGTTCCTGAAATTAGAAAATCAAGCAGTTTTGAAAACGTGACAACAGATCATGCACTACAATAGTTCAAGTATTTGGAAGAAGACTCATGCTATCTACTAATAAGAACAAGAAGGATCAAGGTGGAAAATCAAGCCATGTACAAGATAATTGATTATATGACAAATTAAGTACATTTAAAAAATTGAGATCTATGTTTAATATTTTATTGTTACTATTATCATTATTAGTATATACAAAATAATATTCAACTAGTTTTTTTAAACTACCAGAATTTATTCTTTTTTTTTAGCAATACTGTGTACATAATATTTAATTTTTGTGATTGTTATTTAATAATTATTCTATGTCTATTTTGAAGATAATGTAGGCATAGTATCAGTGACATGCTGTTGGTGTGTTTTAAGGGAGCAACTAATTATTTAGTTCACTCGATCCAGAAAACGGATATACGTCCTCTCTTTGAAGCAGATACCAAGCACAAGTTATTGTGTAGTGATCATTTGTTCATGGCCTAATGTGAGACAGTAAATGAAAGAAAATATGCACTGATGGTCAATACCTTTTTTCTGCAGATCCTATATAATACCAAACTATTAGGCAGATTAGATGAACATGCCAAATGTAAAAGAACTGCTTTAGATTAACTGTTCCTTAAAACATTGTAACATCATGCCCCTAGATAACTCTTAGTCCAATTCAACAATAACTAAACATTCATGAATATAAAAATAATATAAAATTACATTCAGTCATAAACATACAAAGAAACTACAATACAAGTATAATACTATTTATATCTCAAAAATCTCTCTAAATGAAAGTCGATACTGTTTATTTAATTTGATTCCAATAGTGGAAAAAACTTTTTATATCAACATACATTGAAAGTGTATCGATGATAGTTTATTAGATGTGTTTCTGAAGGGGTCTATTTAAATTTAGATTTATATCTTAATAAAAACACTATTATAGTTAATTTTCTCATTTAAATAGATTTGCAGATGATAATAAAATTAAAAATCTACAACTTAACATTAAAACTCACATACATGTTGGTTAACTACTACAGTAATAATGGTTTTTCAGCGGTAATTTGGGCATGTATTACTATACAAAATATGCTACAAAACAAACTATAGATAAAACAAAACATTTTCTGTTCGACCCCTGGGTCACTTTCAATATTTTTGAGCTCAATTTGAGAAGGTTGTGAATTTTACTTTAAAATGTTTATGTTTAACTTTGAATTAAAATAAAGCCTCCATACTATACAATCTGAGCTACCCAGGTTATTATCTATGTTCAAGTCATGTTTCTCTATAGGCTATAGGATCTATTATAAACGGATTTGAATCGAAGCATGATAAAGTTTGGGGTTAGAGAACCCAATTTTTTTTTAATAAATATACAATTTTTACTTTTTGTCCAATATTTAATGATAATTTTAGACCAAATTTTATTCTAAACATATATAATATCGACAATATTTTGAGGCAGTTACCAAAGTAGTGTATGATAAATGTAATATATATATTGTGAAGCAAATTTTCATTAAAAATGTAAACATAATTTTGTTTTATTTTAGCTTTGTTCAAAGCTTTAAAAATACCTCATACACCCGCTTACTTTTAAATTGTCCATGGAAGCGAGAACAATACATAATGATGTGATTAAGGACCAATGTTTCAATATCAGGTTAAAGTACTCGCTACCTAAGTTGAGGTTTAGAGTAGCCTTAAACTAAAACTTCAGGTTAACGTAATTGGTTGTTTCAATTAATTTGTAAATTAGTTGACTCTAAGCTCACTATAAACATGTTTTGTTAGCGACCAAAATACAGCGTTATGTTTGATCAAAAATCCGCATTAGAATTCTGTTAAAACAAATAACTTTTAACACGCATACCCATAAAATAGACTAAAATACAGAAATTGGTATGATTTTAATATGCCTGTAAAACGTAAATGCATATTTACCCACATATATCAATCTACTGTGATATAAATCTGTACCTTGCTAGAAAATGGGTTAATGTCACATTTACATGTTTCTGGGAAAAGCCAAATTAAGTCTCTAAAAGTTTTTTAATCATACATATAGCATCCAATAATTTTTTTTCCCAAAGTTTAATTCTTTCATTATTCTTGGAATGGCATGTAGTAACTAATGTAAAAGTAGATTTCTGTTTTTAAATTAGTTTTTTTACATTCACCCTCTTGAAAAATTAAAGTGAAGGGAAGTTTATATTGATTTAAACACATGATTGAAGACAGTATCTCATACTTTTTATTTTTAAAATATTCATAGCTGACTCCTGATATTATTTTTGTTTAGTAACCATCACGTGGCATTGGGCTGCGACGCATGTGCATTACTTAGTGCTAAAGAACGGCCAATGTCATATAAAAATGGGACATTGAAGTTTAAGATTGTTGTTATTGGGGCAATGTTCTTTTTGTTTTAATATACATATCACATTGGCCTCTTTAGAAAGGGCCTAACTTGTATTATAATACGGGAAGGACATTGGCCATTTTTATATGATAGGATTCATGCTTTTGAGGTGACTGGTGGATATAACTCAAATTTGATGATTTTTGACATTGTCCCTTTCTATACCAAGGTACAGAAACATATTTTACACACAGTACTTAAAAAAAACTATCCTATAAACTCTCACATTTTCTAAATAAATATAGATTAAAATTAGCTTGACTTATGAAAAGGGGGTTGGGATGTTTAGACAAACGTGTTTCTCAGATGCACTAAACTCTTTAAATCACCGGACTACTGGGTATTTGTATGTTAAGAACAACCTCACGGATATTACCTGGTTGACATAGTAACTTGACACTTGATGACTTAAACTGGTAGTTGGACAGAATAAATACTTAGAAGGAACACATACATTATTCATAAATAAAATTTCAATATTATTGCGGTAAATGTATGAGGATAGATATAAAATAAATTAAAAAGAATACTTTATATCATTTGTTGGATCATTCATGTATTTTTGGGTTAAACACCATCACTTGCCTATGGAGCTCCGATAACTACAGTTCTAAGGTAATATAAATACAGTTTAAATGTAAAAATATAAATATATATCAAATAATTTATATAAAATTTTATATCTGGGCACAAATGTTAAGAGAAACTTATTAAAAACAGTGAAAAGCAAATATAAAAATAAATTTTGTTTGCAAGTAAACAAACATTTTTATGTTCCTATTTATTTAAATTAAAACATTGAAATTAAAATAATATATTCTTGAGACGTTAAGAATAAATGATAATGAGTTTAACAATGGCTGATATCTTGACAATGAAAGTTGACAAAAGTGGAATAATTAAAAATATAAACTTGTTAAAAATATTATGTAGAAAAATAGCTTTGATGCTGGCAGTCCAGATTTCATATACTCGTAATAATTTAAAGAAAAATATGTTCTTGTATGACTTTAAATGGGGAAGGATGAATCTCAGATAAAAATAGAAACATTTCACCCATTGAGTTGGTCTTATGTTGAAAAATTTTTGTAGACCATTATTGAAAAAGGAAAATCTTCATAATACAGTTAATATTTAAGAACTACTCCCCTCACAAACATTCCCAATCCTACCTGGGATTCAGGTCTAACTGTTGATACATTAGCTTTCAACTTTAATACAATTTTTATGATATTTACTCTTGTGGTAAAATTCACAACTGTGGATTTAGGACATCTTTATAACGATGCCAACATAAAGAGAATCTCATTCAAAATTCAAATTGGGTCAGCCCACTTTTGCCGGGGTAATTTAAAAAACGTCCCATACTGGAGTTGAAGAGGTGAGCTCTTACCAAAAAAAATACAACTCCCGAAAGTGTTGATTTAATATGATTATATTAAAATGGAGATTTAAGAAATAATAATGGAAAGGTGAAAACCGTATGAAAATTTAATAGAATCGAAATAAGATGCTAACTTTTCCTTTTAAATTGACAGATCATGAAATTTGAAGCTCGTGGCATTTAAATATCAGCAAGGTTATCTCTCTCTATCTCTTATTTGGTTTGTATCTTCTTTCTCACACGCTAGTTCTCCTGATTGCTACTAGGGGTGCCAGCTTGAACACAACAAAGACAATGACCTCCATACGTGAAACACTGTTTGTAAATAGTGTCTATCTCGATGAAACTAGAAAGTACAGGTATTATTTAACCCACACTGGTAAGTGTCCATTATATTGCCTTCCATTGTTTATTTATATATTCCCATGTTTTCTTGGATTCGTAGAACGTTCAGATGCCGTGTTTGTTTTTATAAAATAAACGTTATGGAAACATGGCATTCTTTGTTAACTTTCCAAGATCCATGTGCTTGTATTTGAATAATTTTTATACTTAAAAACACGAGAAAACTATTAAATAACCAGGGGGAGTGGTGCAGAAACGGGGGTGGTGGGGAGGGGCACGGGGGTGACTTTTACCTCACAAAAATAGAAGGGGGTAAAAATTATAATTTTTACCCCCTTACCATCCCAAAAAAAGAAAATATTGTAAAACATTTAGATAATGTAAAGATCTTGTTGAAGCAAGATACAAAGTTCACACTAAGTTAACATAGTAAAAATAAAATGTCCTTGGAGATCACATTGAAGAGATTTTGAAAACTCTGATAGTGATACCAACTACATCAGTTGCTGAAGAAAGAAGTTTTTCAATGCTTGTACGAATAAAAAACTATCTCTGCTCTACGATGAGGCAACGTAGGCTATATCACCTGTGTCTGTTTAATGCACACCCTGAGAGATTGAACAAAATTGAAATTACAAAACTAGTTAGTGGATTTATAGATAGTAACGAATATAGGGCAAAGGTGTATGGAAAACTACTTTAATTTTCAGTGTTTCATAATTTTTAGTTGAGCCGCATAAGATATAATTTTTCTTAATTTGTTTTGTGTGTATTGATTTTTATGTTTGGCATGACTAAAATAAATGAGTAAAATTTACAATGGGACCGTTAAATACAGGTATTCCTTGTTATACGTGATATCACTTAACGCGTTTTAGCTATAACGCGATAATAAAAAATATATAATAATGCTTGGTCGGCTATAATTTCGCAGTCACCCTGTGCGGTGGTGGCGTGACCTTGTGCACCCACATTACAGTGAGGACAATGATCTTTACTGCATAGTTTGTTGTTAGTTGGATGGTATTGACAACATTTAAGATGAAGGGGCAGAATTTAAACAGTCTTGTATGAAAGGAGTTTGTAAAAATATTCGGCCTGAAGTTTCTGACACTCATGATTTTGATCCTGAACACGAGCTTTCCAATTCAAGACATGACATAGTTGACATAAATAGATGTTGTATTTTAGGACATAGACCAGGAAAATGTGGATGAATTGCTCCAATCCCACTCAAATAAACTTACCAATGAAGGAAGATCTTCTAGAAATGGAGAACGGTATAAAGGATTAAGAGTATTATGTTGTTGAGCCTATCAAACAACTTTCAACAAAACAAATTGAGGATTTTTTTAAGCGCATTGAGAGTGCATTAGAATCATTGAAAAGAATTACCCTAACATGGATAGAAGCGCCAAAGTTGCCAGAGACAGTCAGTGTTCTTTGGAGAGCTACATATAACTCTATAGGGAGAGGGAGAATGCTGCCCGTCAGCTGAGTCTTGACCATTTCATCAAAAAAGTTGAAAATCGTCAGTCTAACGACCCAGGGCCCTCATTACAGCAAGCAGCAAGAGCTTACCATCCCAGAGCCTCCAAGAGAGCAAGAGCTTACCATCCAAGGGCCTTCAAGAGAGCAAAAGCTTACCGTCTAGGAGCCTTCAAGAGAGCAAGAGCCTACCGTCCAAGGGCCTTCAAGAGAGCAAGAGCCTGCCATCCAAGGGCCATTAAGAGAGCAAGAGCCTACCGTCCAAGGGCCTTCAAGAGAGTAAGAGCCTACCATCCAAGAGCCTTCAAGAGAGCAAGAGCCTACCGTTCAAGGGCTATCAAGAGAACAAGAGCCTACCATCTAAGGGTCTTTAAGAGATCAAGAGCCTACCGTCCAAGGGCCTTCAAGAGAGCAAGAGCCTACCGCCCAAGGGCCGTCAAGAGAACAAGAGACTACCATCCAAGGGCCTTTATGAGATCAAAAGCCTACCGTACCAAGGCCATCAAGGGAGAAAGAGCGCTTACCGTCCCAGGGCCTTCAAGAGATCAAAAGCCTACCGTCCAAGGACCTTTAAGAGCGCAAGAGCCTACCGTCCAAGGGCCATCAAGAGATCAATATCCTACCACCCCAGAGCAGTCAAGAGAACAAGAACCTACTGTCCCAGGGTCGTCAAGAGAGCAAGAGTGATAATCCAGATTTGCCAGATTCTTAATTTATCATGCGATTGAAAATTAATGGTAAGTGTACCTGTAATATTGATTTAGATAAATTAATTAAAAGTTGCATTTGCTTACAAATTTCAGGGGATTGAAGATTGACAAAAGGTGAAGGCTACCTATAGTATTGTACTAACTAGATAAATTAATAAAAATCGCATTCATTTACAAGTTTTAGGTTTTTATTTACTTTTTCCCTATCTCGCTCATGTTGAAATCAATTCCCTTTACGTGTTTTCGTGTTATGCGATTATTTATCAGAAGCAATCACAAGCGTAGTGCGAGGGACAGCTCTATTACATTTTCCTGTGTTTTTTAAATCTCAAAAATGTTATCCCCTATAAAAGCACATTATTATTTTTACCCTCCCCCCTCCCCCAAATAAAAGCGTTCCTCCGCCACTGACCAGGGGTAAGGTTAGTTATGGTATTCTACACATAATAAAGCTTTGGTTGTCTTAATATTATTATTATTATTATTAGCACCGCGTCTTACTACCCGTTCGGGTTATACGCACTTACGCTAATGTGTGATGGTAGGGTG
>CABEEJ010003733.1:0-26898 GCA_901482245.1 Timema douglasi
AGACTTCCCAACCCCTACTCTACCACTGCAGTGAAGCTATACACCATTCTAGGGTGTCAGACTTCCCAACCCCTACTCTACCACTGAGGACTTAGTAGAGTACTTGCTACGCTCAATGACTTAACTTTGAACCTTATTGACTACAACTCACAGTTCTTCCCTTGCATTGCACTGTTCCTATAGTTAAATATCCATTCTGTTGTTCGTGTTGTAAGTCTCAACTAGTTCGTTTGAACAGGGCCCCAAACTAGCATTACAATTGTTATCTTACACTGCTGGACATTCTTTCTCCTGCTTAAGCCAGGCTCATGCAGAACTAAGTTTATATCCCCTGATCTGTCCATTGCACGGCAAGTATTGCTGTCTCGTTTACAAACACGTCTGTCCTTGGTGTCCTGCCACGGGTACTTTCAGGCCCGTGATGAAAGCACACTCTTGTTGAATATTTAATGATAATATTCATGATTTAGACTTGTCTAAGCCTACCCCTTCATTAGTGCTAGTTCAATTTTTCCCCCCTCTATTTTGAAATATTGACTTACTCTTGTTAAAACTTGAAATACTCTTTTATATTTGGTACTCCTCCCACAGCTTTTAGGATTTAAACTCTATGCAATGACCTCATTTTTTTTTTATATTGACTGCCCTTGAATAGCTCCAATTAGTGATTTGGTTTCACAGGGGCACATGAAAATCACGTTTTTGTGTTGCTTAAGTGTTTTGATTTGCAAACCCCCTAGAAGCCCCTTTGGAATCAACTATCTTAAAATAGTTAGAGGACTGCTGCCAATCTCTACTTAGTTGTGGGGTTAGAAAACCTTTAAACATTGATCCTTGATTCCATCCCCGGTCATTCCTCTAATTACTCTTTTAACAGGTTTGTTAATGTTTTGATGGTTTGGAAAGTAACGTTCTTTCCCGTACCTAGGTTTAATCTATGTAACCTTTGAACTAAGTTATAGTCCATTCTTACATATTTAACTACGTAATCCCTTTCAGTCATTTCGTAAGTCCAACGTATTCATGACCTGTAATAACAAAACAGCACAAGTTTAGCTACTTTACCCCTGCCACTGTCATAATATATTGATTCTATCATTTAAATTTATGAAAGAGTTGCCCTATGAAACTCTCTTATCTTATCAGGGTGGTCTCATGCTTGGACTGGTTTTATTGGTGCTGTATGAATTCCATAATGGTTTCACGTTAAGAGTAATATGTTTGATTGATCAGATATTTATTGTAAGAACATGTCATGCTCTGCCAGGAATTCCTTCCATACAGTTGAATAGTTTGTCAACTCTCATTAGTAAATGTTAGAGCAATGAGCCACTTCATTTCTCAATACAGTGGTTAGTAAACTATTTTAAGTTTGTATCTGTCTATATAACTTACACCATAGTCAATTCTGGCAAGGTATGTGACTGATGATCATTTAGATTCACGATCTATAATCTTAAGTAATCCTGTCTTTATCAGATATAATGGCGCTTAACCAGGCTCATGACTAAATCACCCCTGTCCTGGAGACAACTCACTCTTTTGACTCGCAAAGCTATGTTCTTGTAACATAGTGATTAGTGTCACTGGAATATGTGCTGGTGACGTAATACAGTTCTGGTGATGTAGCATTGCTCACACATCCATCTTCAAGCCACTGGACTTTGGTCGGTAAATCTGTGTATTCGGTTTAATTAGTTTCAACCCTGCTCCTCATCGTGGCTATATCTTAACTATTACGTCCCTGAATCGCAAATATGAGTCCAATTTTGATTATACGTTAAATGACTCGTTCTTTTACCAGTATTGTCTTTTTTTTAATACGTCAAGTCCCACCCCACTTTAATGTTCCTAAAACTTCTTCAAATATTTATTTATATTGATGCAACTGGTGAACTTCTGTTATAACAGTTATTATATCATGTGTGATGTAGCATAACCAAGTCAATGGCAGCAATTTCACATCATATGTTGTTTTTTCAAGTTCCTGAATCGAGTGGCATAAAGTGTGCCTTTAAAGGTCCCCAGAGAAATAAATCTGTGGGTGACATCAGGAAGCCTAAGTGGCCGCAGTTTTTTGGAGATTATATTGTTCTGAATGAATCTTCAAATTTCTGCCGATCTCTTTTGATGGTGATACAAGCTACATCGTCCTTTTAAAGTAACCATTTGCAAGTTGGTGATGATCCAGCTAGCTCAATAAGCTCAGTAAAAATTTCCAGGCTACGGCTGGTAATCACCCTGTCTTCAAAAAATATCGGCCCAATGATAGAGAGACGGGACACGGCATACCAGAAATAAATTATTTTCTGGATGGCGTTGGGACTATCTCTGGAAAACAGCCGTATATTTTGTGAGTTCCCATTTGCGAATGAAACAGGTCTCGTCAATAAATGATGTTATGTCAAACAGGGTGGACAGATTGGACAAACCAATAATATTACTTCAGTCGCTTTTCAATATGTTGTGGATTCAATTCTTAAACAGCTGTGATATGGTACGGAATATTCTTTGCCCGTATTGCTGCTCTTTAACAGGTCGAATAAGATCATCCAGTTTCTTGAGATAACGTTTGAAGATAATTTCTAGGGGATACCAATAACAGCTGTTTCACATCCTCCATCATCTTTGGCCGTCCACTCATATGCAGATCCCCCACGCTTCCCAGTCTCTTCAGCTTCTTCGCCAAGTTCAAAATGATGGCTCTGGTGGATGGTCCACGCTCACAAAGTTTACTCAGAAACTCCCTCTGACATTGTTTTAAGGAACTGGTCAACACGTACTGACGCAAAATAAGAACACGCTCTTTAATTAGTCCAGCAAATTTACTTCTACCGACTTGCGTATGCTGTCTGACGAAACCCCCTGCCCACATAAGTAATGTATAGGTAAATGAGGCGTCAATGTAGCGTCCAGCTGGAGTCTGGCAGGGGACATGATTTCCTAAGTCGTCTGCTTTATCGTGAAATAAAAAACAGTTCCATTGATGTTTTACACTCAACTCATAGTCCAAATAGTACGTGTTCAGTCCCGAGTGATTCACCCTGTACTACGTGTCAGGTCCTTCATAAATTGTTATATTTTAACACAAAAAGCCTAATATAGCAAGTTTTACATCTTATAGCTCGTGAAATTTAATGAAGATAAATTAATGAATCACTATTTATAGATTACATCTATACACTTGCTTGGCAATAACATTTTAATGATCTAATGATCTTAAAAAGATCGTGATCGCTTTAACCAAATCTTTTCTACATTCAAAATTGTCATAGCAATAAATTTCGCAGACAGCGTTTATCCAAACTTAGTAGTTTAAAAAAAGAAAAATTCTACGGAACTCCACACGACATTTCTCATTCTATTGTTTACAATTGGAGATATTAACTCAAAACTTTTAATCTTTATGGGAAAGGAATTAAATACCCTAGCAAACACAGGCAAAAATTGCTCTATATTTAAGTAAAATATATTTTGACTTATGGTTTTAAATTTTATAATTTTATTTTTAAAGGATTAATATCCTCAATTGCATGTTTGGACCAATAAAATAGATCGATATTGGGTCCACAATGCTCAACACTTTGTATTAAAATTTCGACTTCCGGTTAAAATTTTCGATTTTTTTTTAGATGTTGCACATAATAAGGTTATCGCTCGCATTGCTGTTGAATTCCTTTTTTATATATTTTCCCAATAGAATAATGTAAATACTGGCTATGAAGTATAAAATGATAGAGCTAGATCATTACTGTACAAACAATTCACCTAAGAAGTTAAAGAAAAAAGAGCATACATTTTTGAGAGACTCACTAATATTTAATTACTTTATGGTATTGGCTAATTATGAATACGTTTAAACATTAGTACCTCTGTGCAACTAAAGCTCACAAAATTGTATTAATATATATGCCAATATATCCGAAATTCTTGGTTTTATAAAAATATGTTTCAAATAAATTTTTTTTATAATAAATAGACCTACATATTTTCAATGATATGTAATTTCATATCTCAAATAGTTTCGAAGAAGATATAAATAAAATGAGAATTTTTGCATCAGACCCGAACACTTAAATCCATATTGCAAAAAAACGAAAGTAGCCATTTTGTTTATAGAATTGGTAAATGCTTAGAAATGAAATTTCCAAAGAGCCGATTTTGAAAAAATCTATTTTTTCTCTTTGCTCTTCAGTAAACTATTCTTTTATTTTTAGGGTTAGATATCGAATTCTACAAAAGCCTCGGGCCAACCCTATGAGAAGCTTGGATACCAATCTTAGCCCGATCGGTAAAATAACTTAGGCATCAAAATCTCGAGTCAAATATTTTCAATGATCGCAATACTTTCTCTGCCTGTAAGATAATGAGAAAGTAGAAATGGCTATCTGCTGAGTTAATAATTGTATATTTTTACATCATAGTCCTAGCCATCATATAGATGATGTGTCGGCCTGTTTTTAGGGCTTTTTAATTATATCTATAAGCTGCAGATACACAGGCTACAAACTTGGCGTTAGCTTGCCTATAGCTGTTAACTAGCATGTGTATCGTGTGGCTACATGTAGCTTGCCTGTAGCTGTCAACTAGCATGCTGGAAGCATGTGTATCGTGTAACTACATGTAGCTTGCCCGCTTTTCATCGATCCGCCAGTAGATTGCTCCACGTTCTTTTTTCTTGTGCTAGTTTTATGCAGGGGGAAGTGGGGGGCGTTGATTGGCGTGAGAAAGGTTAGCATATCTGATTATGCTCTGCTGTATCTGGTGCGTCAATACATTAATGTGTTTAATTTTTCTCTGGGAGCTCTGAGCGATCTCAAGAAGTACATCTCTCGTGTCATTCAAAAATGATTTCTTAAGGAATCTACAGCTTTCTTGTCCATTCATTTAAGTAGAAAAATGAAGGCGTTATGACTTAAATGTTTGCTTATCCAATTTATCTTCCGAACGTTTATGTTTCTGTGTTTTTGTTGAATCTTATTATTAAATTTAAAGATTAAATTTTACTTATGTCCAATTTTACTGCTATAACGCTATTCAGATCGTTTTTAATTATTTCCGAAATATCCATCTCTGACAGCTAATAGAAAAGAACTCAGAGTGGTGATATTAGAAATAATGGCTTTAGCTAACATGTGTAGTCGTGCCTACTGGCGTGCAAGTGACTTGTATATCAAGTACTAGCTATTAGCATGCTTTTCCTTGGTATGTGTATCTGTGGCTTTATATATTCAAATAATTATTTATTGACTCAGATTATTTATATTATTTAAATAACTATGCAGCATGAGCTAGCAATATTGTGCGAGTGGCCATAAACACAAATATTTCAATGATTATATAAATAAATATTATACTAAATGTGGAAGTACGTTATATTAAGTTCGTTCATAAACCAAGTAGTGTAAGTGAGTAAATGTTAATTTTCACATTCCATACTGGGTTAACGTTTATACATTGAAAAGTATTTGGTATTTTATTGAATTTTATGACACTGTCTTATATAAAATAAATTTATGATTTTGAACTTAGATCTTTATGCAAATTAAAATATTCCTAATAAAATACAGTAGTTAAAATATCATTGTCATCCAATTTTGTTCCTCTAGTTGGTTTCAGAACGAGATATTTATTTATAGTCTTGGTAATCACACAAGCGGACGATGTGAACTACTTGTAATGTTCTTAAAGACACTTGACTCGCGTGAGTTGGTATACGAGAGTTTAAATTAGAGTCACACACGACAGTAACCAGTCACCTTTTACCAGATTACTGCAAACAACTTTAATGGAGTTAGAAAATAACTGTCATTGGTCACATGCTTTTTAAACATTCACCAATCTACTGTTCTTCCGAATCTTTGGTGATCATTCCCATGAGCTTTAGCTAGGAGTAGACCAAGCTTTGGAAACAGAAAAATTATATTTTGAATCTTTTTATAGCTTTATAGAAGAGTTGGTCGACTATTTTTATTAATTTATTTCTCATCCCATATGGTACACACTCGTTCACTGTATAGTTGAAGATTGTTATTACTTGCAGGGATTTCTCATATATCTTATTACCAATAGTGGCTGATAACAATTGCAGAAATATATTTTGCTGGTTTGTCATTCTTTATAACTCTTAATAATACATTTTATAACCTATCACAGCCAACTGGAATACAAGCTAATTACCATAATTCGGGCTTAGCATCTTGATCAAGTATATTGTAATAAATTATGTTTTATAACAATCATTTTCTTACTTAAAGACGATTGTAAAACACTACTAGCAATACAAACATTTAAAAAACCTTAAAATTTACAAAAAACAAATCGAAAGTACTTCTATTCTATCTGCTCATTTCATTTACATAAAGTAACGATATTTAATTTTAGAATTAATCTGCGTAAACAAGCTAATTTAAGATTGAGTCTCTTATTTGATCCTTTTTTTAAAACTAATATAGCTATTTTTTATATTAAATGTAAATATTCTACTGTACGATTTAATGTATTTTTCAAAAGTCAAAACAAGACAAATGTCTATGTTTATGAATGCATGCTATACATGTTGGGGCACACAAGTTATTCAAACTAATATCTTTGAGAGTACTTGTGATAAAAATATCTACATGGACATTACGTGATGGTATAATCTTTGCTATTGGTGTACATCACGAGGTAATGTAAATGTAATTACAATTTGTCCAAATTAAACAAAATTCGGCTCTTTAATTAAAACACATTACTTATTTTAGACCCAACAAAGGACCTGAGTCAAAAGGTCGTTTAAGACTTTCAAGGTCAAAAATAAGACAGGAGGTTTAAGGAATTAATAATATATATTTGAAAGAAGAGTATTTCTACTACTATGTAGACAAGGTGATGCATACAATGTAAACGAGACTCTCTGTCTTAATATCGTATGCGACTAAATATGTGTGGTGTTGGGTTGAGTAGTGGTGGTATGGCCTTGTCTTGGATTGAGATAGGACCCCTGGGCATGCTGTATTCCCTCCGCCGGCAGTCCAATATATCGCTTTAACTACCACTGAATGAGCGGGTAGTATGATCACGACAGTAAATTTATAAAATTATTGATTAATATATTCATAGCATTTGACTTGTTTCAAAATTATCGATTCGTTGATTTCATACCACACTTTATAGTTATATTATGAATGTCTTTTACTAAAAATAATTTTGTGCAAAAAGTCCTACTGCCCGTTAAGGAAATTCTCATTATCTATAGTTTATTGTAATAGTAAAATTTCTTCAAACTGTTTTTATAGTGGTATTTTTTAAAGTTTTCAATATTTATTTACAAACTGTTTACTATATTATATATTTTTAGCTGGTTCACGTTTCCCTGTTTCTTGTGTGTGGACATTGCTCTATGAGTGTTAGGGCATGTGATGTTTCTAAAGGAGGGGTAGAATCCAGTGTGATGTTACATCAGGAGGGGTAGAATCCAGTGTGATGTTACATCAGGAGGGGTAGAATCCAGTGTGATGTTACATCAGGAGGGGTAGGAAGGGTGGGATATGAGGGAAGCTAAGCCACATTGATATGGGGAAATGAACAAAGTGTGTATTGCCTGTGGTATATGCCCTAGGGGCCTAGGAAAGCTTTCCAAATTTGGGTGGATACAATCACTTATAGGGCTATTCGTAATTGTATGTAATAAAGGGGCGCAGTGGAATCTACACTGAAAAGTAATCTAAAAGCCTCATAACAACATATTGCTTGGACCACTTCTTTCTCGAGAGACTGAGAGGAAAATGTCAGACAGAGACTACCGTTATGTCGTAAGTTTTATTGACTTGGGTAGTGGAACATTGAAAGTTCATGGGAGATGTTCAACGTCTCCGACCTTGCATTCACAACAGACCTCGTAGCGGAAATATGTCTTTCCTCGCCGTAAATCGGAATCATATCGGTCAGATACTCGTTTGTGTATTGGTCCCCCATTTTACTGGTTTCTTGTAATCACAGCAAGTAACTGAATGTGAGGGTCTATGACTCCGGCACTCCTAATGAAGCACGCGTCATGCTAACCCTCAAGGTTGCCATACATCGAGAAAGAAGCAGTCCGTGTGATAGGATGTTATAATAGTTTTAGTTTATTTTCAGTGTGAATTACACTGTTTAACTTTATTACATACAATTACAAATCACTCTGTATAGTAATGGTAAGGCGTGAAACCATATGATGAAGATATATATATATATCATGTAAATACAAGGAATTGTTGTGGCATTATTGAAAGGAAGTCCCAACTCTGTGAAAATATGAGACGTATTACAATGTACTAGATATTATATTATATAAGTTAATAGAAGATTATCAATAATTATAATAATTTATTTAAAAACCTAGATTGGACCACCTTGCATGTATACGTAGCGAGCCTATTGTCTTAGAGCGCATGACTACTAGAAAGCGTATCTTTATAATCAAATGGCTAATTCGGGAAACAAACTGGTGCATATAGTACGCTCACTTCTATCCATAAATTTAAAGAATTTCATCTGAGACTGTATGACCACCCATGTGAGTGATTGCAAAACCATTATAAATGTACAAGTTAAGCCTTTTACGTAATAGGGTAAAACTAATGTTGCACTTTAAGTCATAGGATCGTTGGCTTGTAATATTTGTCACTATATTCTGATGACTAAAGTAGCGATTTGTATTCCATTGTCTTCCCCAAATATCAATTTTAACCTTCAACTCAAAGAAATTTATAAAAAACCTATAATTCAACCCAACTAAAGTCGGAACTTCTGATAATCTAATATGGATGGAGTTTTAACAGCGTTTTCATTTATTAAAGCTACTAATGAATTAATTTTACTTTTAGAATTATTCTAATTACTAAACCACCGTTGTTAAACGTTTAGTGCGTGATAGTTAAATTCATTATCCTACCTTTTAGTAATATCATGTTACTAATCCTAAATACGTATTTTTTAATACTATTTTGTAGCAATATTAAATAAAATTATATAACATTAATAAATATACTCTGATAGTAATGGCATGTTGAAACGCCTTTTATACAAAATTCAGATGTGACTCAAATAAAGTATCAATTACTATAGCCAATAACTTTGAATTGTACAGAGACACACGTAAAAAAGGAGACAGGAAGTACGAAACGATAAAATGAGATATTCACTAAATATGTAGTTTTCACTCATCCCTAAAATTACTTTGGAAAATGTACGTGAAATATGCGGGGATAACAGACAAAATAGTGACTCTTGTACAGATTATTTTAATTTACTCTTTGGTAAATAAAATCCAACGAACAACTTTGTAAAGAGATTGAATATAGAAATAATATCACAATATCCAACACACACAAAAATCAATATTTTAGAAAGTGGCATATACAAATCTATCTTGTGGATACAATCTAAAGTTAAGTTGCGTCCTTCCTATTTAAAAATGTATTTTTAACTCTTTTTTAATGAATGACCATTTTTCAACAATTTGAAAATGAGCTGAAGTATTACGCTTGAACAAAAAGTCTCATCTTAGTATTATTGTAGATGACTATCGATCTAAAAGTATTCTTCCCTCCTTGATACAAGAGTCGGAGTTTATATCAAATCCTCATAATCAAATTTTTATCAATTAACACGGGCTGTTATATATATTCCAACTAGGATTCTCTCCTGGGCACAGCATACGTACATCTCTGGTCAATGTTACTTATTATGAAACTTCCTTGGAAAATTAAAATTTAGTTTTTTTTAACAAGGTGCTTGTACCGAATATGGATCACTAGCTGCCGTTTTTTGGTAATGGTTGCATCAGCATGAGACCGCCACAGACTAGTTTTGGACGTGCAAAGATGCCATACATAGAAATGTTAGTCGCCTGAGTGTTTGGATGCAGATACAATTGGTGGCGATTTGTTTCTCCACATGTGAAATTTAATATGTATATTAAGTTACTATGAATACTATTTACTGTATTGTATAGCTCTGCTTCTTTTTTTATCTTCCTGTTATTATCATATAGTAATTCTGTCAGTTCTGGGAGGTGTAATGGTAGAATGAAATAAGATTTGAAGTGCGCAATATGGCCCAAGTGCATTTTGTTTTCGAGAATTTGCAAGGCATAAGGGAAACCGTTAAAGTTTCGTTTAGAAAAAAGGTTTCGTGTGTGGCAACCACCGTGTAAAAGCCTCCTAGACATCATCACAATAGGCGTCCTTTGATGTGTGTTACACCACAAGGAATAAAATTAGAGTGTTTATGACTGTTGGCCATGTTTTGTTTCAAAAGATGCCAATGACCTTAAAAAGAGGCAGTAGAGGCATTTGGGAAGGCAAGCCTCCGAAAAACCCTAGATACCATTCTGCAGGTGACATTTCTGTTAGGAAACCATCTACATTATACAAAACTAATCACTTCCATCTGACTATTGCAGATGCCTTTGACACTGATGTTTGTGTAGCATTGAAAGAATCAGGATTGCTAGCTTAACTTAGAATAGAGCATCGCCGACTGATATTTCAGGCACTGAAGTTCTCCTAGATGTTGATGGCCTTTAGTCTGTCGTTTGAGATTGCAGTTTCATTGCAGAACTCCAGTGATGAAGACGAAGATATTTAAGTAAGTTTTGATGGTGATAGCACTCCATCATTCAATGATATAATTCTGAATTCAAAAAGGAAGAAAACTGGTAAAGTTGACAGAAAATAGTCCATCTACAACAAGGTTATTGTTTTGATGATAAAAGAGTTATTTCCTGCATCTGAAGCAGCTCTTGATCATGCAATATCATCTGAACAGTCGTAATCCCGAACCATCAAGAAAAATAGCAAGAGAATAACATCATATTCTTAGTATTGAAGTGTTTGTCAAGAAGACCCTGTGCTTGAATTGCGTAGCTGCATACTGTGTGGGACATACAAACAAAGGACCTGTAGTAATTGTGACGATTGAATGCTGATTATTAGGAGTATATTTGTATTGTTTTCATTTTCATTATTTAAGTTAGTAATTTAGAGTAAGTATTTATTTTCTGCCAATAAAATATTGGTTGTATATATATTTTTTGAACAATTTCTGAAAAAATGAAGTGCCTTTTTAACTTAACGTGTTTTTTTAGATTATTTTTCTTGTACATTTCAAGATGAGCAATATTAGGCTCATGGTGATCTCAATATGGCCTATTTGAACTTTTATTTAAAGATTTGGAGAAGAAATTGCATCATTGATAATGTTTCTCCTTTGATTTTCAAATATCTGAATTAATATAGTTTTGTTTAATTATTATTACTTAAAAGGAGAGAAACCAATCTCTAACATTAACTAGGCCTTATTCGGTACAGGTACCTCATTTATAACAATATATATTTGACCAATTTTAAATATGAACTACTTATATATTCGTTTGTCCAATAGCTGCAGTCGTTGGATACAAACAATCCTATGTGGTCGCATTGTAGAGGGTGCTTGGTAAGGGAAATCGTGTACGATTGGACATGGGCCGAATTGAGCTCCAAATGAGAAAATATATACATAGAACACTATTTAATAAAAATTAATATTATAAAAGTACATATATTTTAACACAGATTTATTATATAATGAGATAATTATAAAACAGTAATATTAGACATCATTTATAAAAAATTCTTAAATATTGAATCATTTATAATCAATAGCATTTATAACATGGTACGTTAGATGTGAATATGTTATATATAGACACATTCGCGAAAGATGCATATATATAATATATTTTCAACAATCATTTCTATTTTTTAAATGAAGATTAGAAAAACAACCCAATATAAACTATCAATAAACACCCATCATCGATGAAAATACTTTTATTTCATGACCATGACATTGTTTTCAAAATGTCAATACCAAAATATGTAGTTGACATCTCAAAAAAGTTGAAAGGATGGTATGATTTCCCATTTATATTGCAAATATTATATCACAGTTTAATTAAACTATGTATATGTTTATTTAACATCTACAAGCTATAAATTAACGTATTCATACGTCAAGATACGCCATCTACAATTATCACTTTTGAAACATTATCAATAACTTTAACACTAATAGTATTGTAGAATGTTATTGATCTTTATCAGAACAAAATATGATATTTTCTAAATGCTGCCCTGGATGTCAAATCATAGAAAAAAGTAACAGGTTGAAGCTAAACCGCTCATTAAGTCTCGAAAAAAAAAAGCTACCGACAAAATAGAAATAGAACCTCTGTTAGTCGCGCATGTTGGTACGCTCGTCGCCTTTGATCACTGTTTTCATATATATGATATTTATCCACATGTTTCTAGTTTATACATTCACAACGCGTGTTTTAGTTTCATACAAGTGCGAATTATATATGTGCAAATAAATTATATTCAGTAGTGATTTAAATAGAATATTTTGATTAATATTATTTACTATTCGTAAATATTAGTCAAAAAAAATGTGCTTATAGACTTTTTCATGTGCTCCAATATAATTGAGGTTAACTATCCGTATGTATTATTTATTGATATAAAGTAAAATATTATTTAACATAATTAATACTAAATATTATTAAATTATTGTTAAATATTTATTATTTAATGATGCCAAAGAAGTATAACTTCTCACGCGCGTGCATAAGTACACATACCATTTTTTTTTATTTAAGCTGCTGTACCATTTTTATAAAGCGTTTTGTGTGTAACCACATCACATATATAATTATGGACTAAAACTAATTGTACTAGGAAAAAAAGAAATCAAGCTTCTAGTGCGTAGCCCACTGTCAATACATACAGTGGGGTTGATTCCCTGGATTAAAGGTGCTAATCTCCTTACATGTCACACTGGGGCTAGAATTCTCATCAAATTAAGATCCAAAGGCACTCACACTGGACTTAAGGACTTCAAAACAGATATTTAGTATATATATAATTATAAAATATATATTTAAAATATACATATATATTTGTATATATATGTATTTGTATATATATATATTTGTATATATATGTGTATATATATATATATATATATAAGAGATAAAATCACGATTAAGAAGCTAAAAATATGTAACAATGCAATATAATATTTTATAATCATAGAATAATGTACTGTATTATATTACTACTTATGTAGCTGGGATGAGCAAGGTAAGATGAATATTAATGTTTGTAGAGTCACTCACAAGGAAGAGTTATGGAAAACTTCTTTATTGAATACATCCTCCTGGTGACATCCCTTCCACCAGCTAACCTAACCAGGCGAGATCAACACACCAGTGTGTAGGCTTTTATTTTATGTACTGTACAACCAGAGGATTCATATATTAATTAAATAAACTATTCGTTTGAATTAAGGAGTATTTATTTTATTATTGAGATGCAGATGATTTTTTATATTATTTATATTTATATGACTATATTATAATATTATATTCTACTACTATATTATATGATTTTTATGGTATTTTTAAATTTATATGAATGTATATTCTACATACAGTAGCCCCACGGCTTCTTTGGTGCTGACTGAGAGCATTGAAAAGTTACCAGACCAAATTATGTATCCCTACTTCGAACCATTTGATCTGCAAAATCACGTGTTTGGCAGCTGTCACTTCTGACAGTCAAAATTTAGGTATATATCTAAATGTTGACTGTCAGAAGTCAACTGTGAGTTGTCAGTCATCATCAAAGAAGCCATGGGGCTACTGTAGCTATAGATCTTTAGTCAATTTATTATTTAATTTAGAATAGATCATTTATAACGATTTTCACCTTAATTTTAACATTTGTTTATCAGCATTTATTATAATTTATTTATCACGTCTGAAATAAACTGAGCCTTGCAATATATATTGATAATTCTGAAGTTAAAATAAAATATTCCCAGAATATGTTCAGCTTATTTCAAACCAATGGTAAAGGTGTGTATCTCTATATTGATCAATTATTTTACTTGGATAGAAAATAAACCTGTACAACCCAAATATTGTTTAAATAGTTTTGGGATTAGTATATTTAATAATGTAGGAACTGTGACGTATCTATCAAAACTGCACACAAAGTTCTTAAGGAAGCTTTACGATAAAGTAATGTCTGCTGCTTATAACTACGACAACATAATAATTGTTTACTATTTTTAAGATATTTGCTCATTACTGTACATTTTAAAAGTTAAATATTTACATTTAATAATGGAAGGCCCTTTATTCAAATAATTAATGTTGGAAGAGTTTTGAAATATTTGGGCCCATGAATTCTTAACCTAGCTTGCTCAATAAAGGTCGGAATGTCCATAAATTACATTAGAATTTTGAAAATTATTATTTTAATATATAGAAGGCCAAAAT
This sequence comes from Timema douglasi, assembly GCA_901482245.1. Lineage (NCBI taxonomy): Eukaryota > Metazoa > Arthropoda > Insecta > Phasmatodea > Timematidae > Timema > Timema douglasi. The sequence goes on from CABEEJ010003733.1 coordinate 14,357, forward strand.
TTGATTTCGTCGATTAATAATTTAAAATGGAGGGTAATAGAGCACAGTGGCTGACAGGTTTTAGTTAATATTTCCTCATAAACTACTTATTTTAATATTTTCATTTTAACATTAAGCCATAAATGATGTTATAGAAGAATATGTAGAAAAAATTTATATTAATTTATAATTATTAAGCAGATTCTTAATAATTTTGATAATTTAAGAACGTAGGCCTAGTCATGTAAGACATGGATTGATGAACGCCAATATTAGTTTCAATATTTCAAGTTAATATTTATATCTATATATTTTATTATATTTTAAACTAGTATATCACCAAATTTACAATAGTGAAATGTTAATATGGTTCACAATCATATATATGAATACTAAACTGTTCAAATTATGCACAAAAAAACAATTCTATGATTTATTGGTATTTATATAGCTATAGAAATATTATTGGTGGAATTTGAGAAGAATAAATTGTATAGACTTAGTTTGAATATGGTTAAAGAGCTTACATTTTAAGATTTTGAATGAGATAATAAATTATTTGGGGAACAAATAAATAAATATGTTTAGATAACACAATATTCAAAAAATTGTGACTAATTTGAAAACCTCGATATTGTTATACCATTGTTATAAAATATGTCTTTCTTTTACAATTTGATTATGATTATAATGCTGTTTGTACCTTTTCTTATAATAGTTAATAATAAGATTCATTTATTATAGTTATTTATAGTTTATGCAATGAGTATGTTACTTTATAAAATTATATAAATACATTTGTATAATTCACCCAAATATATAGGGGGAGGCATAGTTAAACAATTAGTTTTGTTTAAATAATAAAATAAGAATTACGGTATTAATGCCAAAAGTATAGCTATCGAAACTTTTTTAGTAATTAAAATTAATTTTATGATGACAATTAAATTTATGTTATTTAACTATTATCAAATATGGTATATTATAATTTTACCAGGATCATTCTAAATACTGATGTAGTTTTATTAATGTATGTCCTTAGATAAATCACATAAGCGATGATAAAGTGTGATTGTTCCACTGAACGCTTTCATAAACATTAATTGAAATTTTAATTTTCATATAGCTAGAAAATAATAAAATTTTAATATAACAAAACCAATTTCTGTGATTCACTTTGAAAATAATAATTCATAGATATATTATACTGGTAGGTTTATTAGTCGATTAAAAAATTATATTTAACAAGTGATCTAATATAATTTAAACATAAATAATTTAAGATATATCAATTTTATAGTTGACTCCTTTAAAATAAAATATTCACGTAATTGAACCAATATTTATCTGAACTTAAAACAGTTTATATTTGTTGTATTTAATGAGAGGTTCAACCTTGAATAAACTATATAATAACTTCAAATACCACATAATGTAGAAATTACATTGATAACCATAATAAATATATTAATGATTATATTAAATTGTAAAAAATATTAACAATCGTGGAAATACTAATAGTTAATCATAACAAATGCATTTGTTTGAATTTGCTTTTTCAAATAACCATTTAAAAACATTTCAGATATTAAATTATTATTGATCATTGACCTGATAATACATACAAATTAATAAGTATAACATCGAAACGGTTATAAAATACATTTTATACCAAACAGTAAATAGTTTGTAGTTGACGTTTTAAAATTATGCCTCTTCCTGTATCTCAAATATTTTGCCAATTTTTCTAGACGATGTACATGATTGCATAAGGTTATAATTTTGTCTACATACTTCATTGGATATTTATTTAAAATAAAACATGTTAATGTTAAAAAGTTTTTATCTAATGAAATTAAAGTATAATATACCATCAATCTTTTACTACTATTATAAAATGAATTTCTTTTAACTGTTTTGTGTAAAAAAAACTTTTAACAAACATGTACCACAGTTGAGGTGTGTATACTTAACAAATAAATATTCTGTGACTAAATGAACTATTAAAATTGTTTTGTAAAAACCAAAAATAAAGTACTGTTATATAAATATATATTTCTTATTTAGTTAAAAATTGGTATTAACGACCATCACCTTAACACTATTAATTTAAATACTTTTAACTGAAATATTTAATTAAGTAAATAGTTAATTTTTGTTGTTAAATGTTGATTTAAGGAAACACAATAATATATTTAATAGATAGCTAGCTTGCACTTTCCTCTATGCTATATCCTCATTAAAAAGGAATGAAAAAAATCTATTTATTTATTAATCTTATTTCTTTCCCAACATGTCTTGTGAACCATTGATAAAATTAGAGCCAGTTTAAAACGCGAAAGGTTATTTTACACATTCTTTCATATTTATTAAAGCTTGATTTTGAAAAAAATTATATATGTATGATATTTAAGTAATTTGAGCAACTCCCGATTTCTCCATATAAGTTTAACCAACCCAGTTAACCTAAAATACGTGTTTAGAAAGTAGTGTTTATAGAATTTTAGTCTAAAAAATGAAAGAGATATTATCAACTTGATGGCATCGATTTTTTTAATGGTATGAGATTGATTTTTTTATAGGCATCGAATTTGGTATAATGAAGTTGAACTTACTGTAAAATCTCGTTTTCCAAACGATGTGGGTGCTTTGCATTGCACAAATGACAGGATACGGTTAGTTGGTTGAGATACTGCAGAATCGTAAAGTATTCAAACGGATTTTTTTTTTGTGTCATAAATTCTGTCTTTTTGAATTTGATCGGCGATATTCTTCTCCAAGAAGATTCAATAGAAAATAAATTTCTGATTTAATACAATTTATGCTTCTCTTTGATTCCTGTTTCATATCTCTGATCTAGGTCTTACCTCCGAGGATAAAAGAAAAATCTCAACAAAAATAACAAATGAGAATATTACATATTATATAAACAACCATGCACTATCACTTACACGTTGATTTGACAACAGCTGCTACGTAAAATTACACAAACAAGGAACCCAAAGTCATGTTTCAACGTTTAAATTAAACAGTGTCCAAAATTTTGTTCAGAAAATATATTTAATACTAAACCATGGATAAAAGTTAAACGAGATCAACTTAAACTAGATAAGATACAAGTTGTAGATATTGGCCTTAACCCTTAATTAGAAACGTGAAACATTGTTACAAAATTGGTAACTTGGGGTGCTAACAGACCCCACCATTTTTTAATCTCTTTAGCTTTGTTTACCACTGTTTTTTGGGTTTTACTATTAAACTTGCAAAAAATTGTAAAAACAATACTCATTTGAAACTTTATTATTTATTTATCAAAAATGTACATCAATTTAAATCAATTTCACGTTCAGACATATCCGTTTCCATAAGCAATTTCCTTATACATTTACAGTCCATTTCGTACGGATTTACTCTGAAAAGAAAAACACAATAATTAAAAAAAAAAAATTAAAATGTTCTAAATAGAATATATTTTAATTGTATCCAGATTTTCCAGATATAGACATTTTACTGTTTTATTCAAAATAATGTTATTTGCGAAACAAGAATCATAATGTACATTAAAAAAAAATTGTCATCAAGCAAATATGGTCAGTACTCGAGCATCGCAGTTTTCAGTCCATGTTACAGTGCAAATAAATAAAATATGTTGGTTTTTTTATCAACTACCTGACAATGCCATTCAACTCTATAAAACTTCATTATTGTTGTAGTTACCATTAGATAAACATACAACTCATTTCAGAATATTAATCAGATACAAACTGCATTGACATCCACGTTACCATTAGAAGGTTAAGGCTGAGCTTACCCATAAATGCAGGGTTATAAACAATTTTTTTTAATATATAATAATTCAAAATTGTTGTTTTTATTTATTTTAGTAACATATCTGGGAATCTTACATAATTCGTATGGAGTTTTCAAACCATGCTAAAAATAGTTATTGAAATATTTTCGTTAAAATGTGTCCCTTTCAATGAATTTTAAATGGGAAAACAAAAATTAATAATAAATGTATTTATTTTATTTGTACAATTAAGCTAGAGTGTTTGTTTATAACATATCATTTAATTAATAATTTATTTTTCATTTTAAACGTATTTTTAAATTGGGGTTGGCTTCAATAAACACGATGATATTGAGCTCTAACAACTCGCAAGTCGACACTTTAGTAAGAATACATAGTTTTAAATACATATTTTCCTTCTACAAATAGTTATCTTAATTGATTATAGGTGCCGTTAGTATGATCATTACCTAATTACAAGTTGGTATCGTTTTGCAAGAGTTGGCTAACCTGCTGTATCGGAATTCAGGTGTCAATGAAGGGTTAAGCTAGTCTCTGTGACCTTCTTGAGTCAAAGAAATATTAATACCATGTGCAATGGGAGAAGAAGGGCCAATGTCCAATTATGAAAATTTGCGTAATTAATAATAAACATATTAATATATTGGGTAACTAAAATACTCACAAAGTCCTAACTGTTGTGTGAATAAATATAATTGGTCCCTACTTACTTCGATGAGAGTATTACTCTAGTGATACATTATTTTCATAGAAAAAACCATATGCTTCTCCATACACAAAGTTTTATGACATTAGCCCTTATTTACCTGAGGCAGTAAAACATGTAAAATACTTCACTCGTATCTTACATTCTTTCACGGGTTTTATCATTCTTGAGCACTGCACGTTGTAATAATTAGTGTTAATATTCAGAGTATATGAAAACTACTGTACATTTAATTTTAATCTACTATTATAATAAATAAAAATAAACATTCCTGCTCATATCAAACATAGTTATATTAAATAAAATTAGGTCTAAATGTAATTTGGAGACGTTCTCAGTATGTTTTTATCTAATATATTTATTTTACGGTCGAGGATTGGACTTTGGAATAAGTTATTTTTCCAAAAATTAATGAACAAAGTTTTTGGTACTCAAAGTTTGAATATGTTAATTTTATTTCATTAACTTGTTATATTCGATTACTTTTAATTTTAATCTGTTGCATTCTCGGAGTTTGTGCGCTATTTTCAGAAGAAATGTATAGAATCCCGAACAATAAGTACGCACGATGATTATTTTTATATAATTAATAAAATGAGACTATTTTTGCTTTCAAACAAGATCCAATGGATTGTATAAATTCTTAGGTGGAAAAGTATTTACACAATATTATTTTATATCTTTGTGAAGCATGGGTCGATGGAAGACAAAGAAACTCAAATATATATAATTGATTATGTAACTGCTTGTGGTAAAGGGCAAGTTTTGTTTAATGATATCATATTACTGGCGTTTAGGCTATCTGTATTTACTAATTTAAGAACAACGGATGAGTAGCGATACTATTTTATTTATTGTAGAAATAATATCAAAATTAAAATACAAATAAATATTTCTATATAACAATGTATCGATTATTCTGATGTTTCAAGTACTTTTTCTAAAAAAGCTCTTAACTGAAAGTAAATGTTACGAAAACTCTCTAACGCACTTATAGTGTGTTCAAAATCGCTTGTTTCTTGGCCGAGCTCGTATCACGCTAGTACTAAGTAATTTCGACCTAGAGGAAATCGAAATAGCAAAGTACTAAAGCTGATTTATTTACACAATCAGTGCTCAGTCATTGCGCTTTAGCATTATTGACTACGACATGGAGTCAATGATAAGAAAATATATTTAAAAACATTAAAGTTAATAAACTTTTGTGTTCCCAATGCCACAAAGTAAGTAAGTAGTTGATACCCAACAGCCTCTGTGGTATATTGGTCAGATTTACTGACTTCCGGTCCCTAAGTCCTGGGTTCGATACTCAGTGCTTCCAATTCTGTCTGCGAAGCAGTGGGACTGAAACGGAACTAAAATCTACCTCGTGAGGACAAATGAGGAGCTACTTGAATGAATAAGTAGCGCTTTAGTCAAGAAAACTGAGATAGAAGGCTGGAGGGTTCGTTGTGCTGACCACATGAAACCCTCAACCCCAAAATGTTGGTACTATCTTCGCCAACATACGGAAGCCTCTCGATTGGTATAGCCTGCTTGCAGGCTGACACCATGAAGATATTACCAATCTTCCAATAGTATGAAAAATTATTCCCAAAAGCATTTATTACTGGAAAATTGTGTAAATCCTATAGATGTTTAAAAACTGTAAACACCTTATTAAATAACAGATACCCACTCTAGTGGTCGAGTGGTCTAAGGTGTCAGTTCAGTTTTAAATTGGCCTGTTGATAGCGGAGCACTTGGGGTTCAAATCCTGTTAGAGTCTACTGAGGGTAGTTTTTCCTAAATTGTTTCCCCACTCCCAAAATTAAAATTCTAGTAGATAAACTCTCAAATGCTTCCTTCCATATTACAACCCAATTAGATTATCATAAATACGTATAACATGAACAGGTAGTATGACGCGGTGACATCAGTAATGAAACTAAAATATATATCTATATTCAAAAATGTTCTAGTGTTCGAAATGAAACTACTTTTTAAATATTTTATTACCTCTTTATTCTTTAAAGTTTAAAAATTAATCAAAGCACAGTAGCCAAATTTAGCACATTAAATTTTAATTATTTTTGATTTTACCTGCTTACTAATAAACTCAAATAAATGGTACGACAAAATCGTAAGCTACGTATTCTCTCGTATAGGTAATTTATTATAGTCAGTGACAAAATTTTCAAAAATGAGTTATCTCTAATTTTACTTTAAATAATTTTTTCTCTGATAAATAGGTATACAGTATTATTTATCACTACCTTCCCCAGATATTTATTGGAAAACATAGTTCAGGACATTTAAAAAAATGTGATTTATAAATCAATGACCCGAGTTTGTTTCTACTCTGTTCAACAACATGACCCGGCTGCTACTAAGCCTTGTATTTGTGGCTCATAGTTTTTATTGCAAAGGAGCCATCCTTAAATTACGTAAGGCTTTTTTACATGATTTTAGATTATCCTTCCCTCGCGTAAGCTCCCTCCAATCTTTCTATCTTACGTAATTTTTAAAGATTTGGTAATTCATGTTATTTTAATAGTTTAGTTATTTTATACATTGTGACGTTATTTGCCACCCTGCCATGTATTTCCCTATATTTTTCTAATTTCTGTGAATAGTTTACAATTTATTTCCGTTTGAAATTAAGCACTTCTAAGGTCGGCCGCTGTATTGCTGGCTTAACAAATAATAATATTTACATCCATTCAATAAAGTAAAAGGACTAAAGGAACAACGTATAAAATTGTTTTAAATTATTTAAATAAGGAATTTTGATATAAGGAAGAACACTTACCTTTTATTAAACATATTAATTATCCTTCTAAGAAGTTTGTTTGACTCTTGTTTTATTTATTTTGAACGCCAGCCATGATTGATTTCAACGCATGCGCAGATCTGTCAAACAAGTGAGGGTGGGTCTCGTGATTGTAAAAGAGGAAACAAGGAATGATGTAAATAACTCCAAACTAGCGCACTTTTCATTTCTGACAGATATAAATAAACATTTAATTCTTTTAAGAAAACATTGTTCACATTCATTGGATATATTTCAATATTTATATTAAACCAGCATTCTATTTGATTCTTATCCTTAGTCGATAACCAACATTTTAATTTTGGTTTATTATATTAGTTTTCTCTTTGGATTTGGAAGTAAAGAATAGAACATTTTTAAATTTGATTTTGGAAGACTTTTTGTAGGAAACTGGGTCTTCTTCCTCGGTGTTGTTCTAACATGTAGCCAACTCTGTGGAGCTCTTAATTTAATTTATTTTCAAGGTAAGTTAATGATTGTAAAGTAAATTGCGAGTATCAAATGGAAAGATAAGTAGATGTGCAAGAGCTAGACTGTTTATTTTTTTAAGAATTGCGGACGAGTTAACATTAATGTAGGGAAACAAATTTCTGAAACTCGTGTTGTTTCAGCTTGGACTAATTCATTGGTGAGATCTAGCCAACTCTTCAGCTTTAAAGTCATATGATTTTTTTATTTATCAAATATCAGAATTCTGGTAAGAACTTTCAGAAAGACTATCTAATTCAGAGAATTCATTAACATTTTATTTTATATCTAGATAATAATTGTATTGATTTTTTTTTCTTCTTCTTTTGTCTCAACAATACTATTTTATTTGGTCAAATTAGAATTAAAACTATCCGAAATTCCATAGGAAAGATTGGGATGTGGTAAAAAAGGAAACAATAATAAACCTACAAAAGGTCCAATAATGGTTATTTTAAACATTTATTTTTATTGTAGTCTAAATTACATTATATTTAAACAATCCATTTTTATTTAAATTGCTCATGTTTTATTTTAAGTATCCCCTAGTGGTCTCGAGTATTGAGAGTCATCGTGCCACTGTCTGAATTAGCCAAGGTATATGTTTTTTATTATTACTATTTTTCTCCTAGACCCTAGAAGTTACGCCCAACAAATAGCACAATTTTTATACATCTTGACATTAACTGTTGTTATGTAAACAAGATTCAGAAGACACAGAAAATTATATTATGCATAATACATTATTTTTTATAAAATACCACAACATGAGAATTGGTAATATCCCACGTTGGTGGCCACACTGTCTAAGGCGTCACTCTCGCAATAGACTAGTCTGCCGATGACTGGGACATCATGGCTCAATCATGATCGGGTGATATTTCCTAAATATTTTCCCACTCTCTCTCTCCACGCGAATGCGAGTACACTTCCTCTAAATTTAAACACATCTATCCCTAATCTTCTGAAGTAATTATTTCATACCTAAGCAGGTAGAACTAATTGAGGAAATGTACCTACATTTGCGTGGGAAAGTAGAAGGAAACGATTGATAAGATCTCCCCGAAATACCCTCAGCAGGGATTTGAACCCCAAGACAGAAGCGTCTAGCTGGCTGCGATGCATAGGTTAATATTTCTGCTCGAGAGTGTGATTATATCTGGACGTTTTATCTCCCCACGTTTAGTCCAACTTGTTCGCCTACACACTTTATGATCCTGCACTACACTTCTTATCTCTATCAGTTCTAGGAAAAATTTGCTTGTGGCCTTGACTGATAACTGGTCAGCCAGCCTGCCAATTGTTTACACAAACCAGTTATTCTGCCAACCTGATGGTTATAATCCACCAGTTTGTATAACGTTAGCAACGCCATCTATTTTGAGAGCTGAAAGCTCAACACACGCCAGAGAGGGTAGGAATAGTATATCAGATAAATCCAACCGAAATATATTTACAGAAAATACTTTAATACACTTGCTTTAGTTACAATAATTATCAAATATATCTTTGAGGTTAAATTACTCTAAAAACTTTGTGGTTCATAGGCCACTACTCTTTTCCTATCTAGTATTATACAGTAGGTACATAGATAAAACTACATAAAAATGTTTAATCTGGGTAGCTGTTTTTAGAAAATGACGTTCCCCATTAAATAATTACACTAGAGTCGCGTATTTCTTGTTTTCCATGTAAACACCCTTATGAAAATTTATACAAAAAACTATTAAAAATAACTATTGAAATATTTCAATGGGTAAATTTGGACAAATACTATTAGTCAAAACTTTAGAAATTTACTATTGAAAAATACTATAGAAATTTACTATTGAGAAATACTTTAGAAATTTACTATTGAGAAATACTTTAGAAATTTACTATTGAGAAATACTTTAGAAATTTACTATTGAGAAATACTTTAGAAATTTACTATTGAGAAATACTTTAGAAATTTACTATTGAGAAATACTTTAGAAATTTACTATTGAGAAATACTTTAGAAATTTACTATTGAGAAATACTTTAGAAATTTACTATTGAGAAATACTTTAGAAATTTACTATTGAGAAATACTTTAGAAATTTACTATTGAGAAATACTTTAGAAATTTACTATTGAGAAATACTTTAGAAATTTACTATTGAGAAATACTTTAGAAATTTACTATTGAGAAATACTTTAGAAATTTACTATTGAGAAATACTTTAGAAATTTACTATTGAGAAATACTTTAGAAATTTACTATTGAGAAATACTTTAGAAATTTACTATTGAGAAATACTTTAGAAATTTACTATTGAGAAATACTTTAGAAATTTACTATTGAGAAATACTTTAGAAATTTACTATTGAGAAATACTTTAGAAATTTACTATTGAGAAATACTTTAGAAATTTACGATTGGGAAATACTTTAGAAATTTACTATTAAGAAAAACTTTAGAAATTTAATGTTTGCAAAAAACTATTAAAAATTACTTCTGAGAACTTTTAAAATTTATTATGGAAAAATCTGTAGAAAAAAACACCCCAAAACCAAAAAAGTAGAAATAAAGTTGCATTTAAGATCAATTTAAATAACTAATTGAACTTATTGAATGATATAAAAATATATATAATAAATATATTATAAAGTTCCTTATTAAATTATTGTACTGTTATGTAGATGTTAATCTTATTTAATCCCCAAAATGATGTTTTCTCAAAAAACCATCTGCTTAAATAAGATTAGCGATCGAGATTCATGTGAAAATAATAATCTTCTGCCAGTCCATCACACAATTTGTGAATGCACATCTACCTGCTGTTACCAAATATATGCAACTAACGCTACCATATTAATGTCTACTAAATACCCTGGAATTTCAATGTTGATAATTCCTAGCCGTTAAATACCCTGGACTATTAATGGATGCCAACTTCCCAGTAACCGGCTATTCTACAATATCAATGTTAGCAACCTAACGACAAATAGGACTCAATTATATACTTGGGAGGGGGCCTCTATGCCCTGCGTTTGCCCCTCTCTTTCTTCCACCTAAAACCAAGGGCTTATATTCGTGTTCTATTGGGTGTTCCTAAGTTCCTCTGTGACGTGTTATGTTCCCCACCCTGTAGCTCCCCAGGCAAAGTTTCATCTCCAGATTCCTCGGTAGCTTGTGTTAAACCCTCCCTGGCTCTATGTACAGAGAGGTAGCCTCCATTGAACACGCCAAAATATCCCTTTCGCATGTTGTTATCAGAAATGATTAGTTTTCAAATGGTAAGCTACTAGTTTTTTAATTCTATATTTTTATTGAAATGTTGGTATGTTTTCTCTGTCTTTATCCTTGGTTAAGTAGAAACACATGTTATTTAAAATAATATATTCGCCTAAGTGTCTATAGTTGAGGGAGGGGGGAGGCCAGGATGTATATTTCTATTTTAAATGATGGACAGCCGTGATAACCACCGATATAAGGTCTTGAGAACCAATGACATCACTAAGGGCTGCTCTTATATCTCCTGGATGATTATTAATCTGGCCGATTAATATTTATATCTGGTCGATAAATTAATAGTGCATCTTATGAATACCAGATGGCATTTATTCATCACATTTTTATCGGTAGGTTTAAATACTGGATCACCTTTATCTAAAAGTTAAAATGGCCCAGGCCTAGGCCCAGGCTATGACTATATATAAAGCAAGAACAATAATTTCAAACGTATATATAAACTGACAAGCTATTTGTAGAGTTATAGCTATATAAGAACAGATTATTTAAATGTGAGTGCAATATATTGTATTTTTTAAACGTTGTACCAAACTTTTGACCATATTGTGACGGACACCGAAATTAGTACTTGCAAGAAAATATAGCTTCTGCACACACATGGCGCTGTTTCCTCGCATTCTTTTGGCCAACATTATTTAACAAATTTTGATCGTTGAAGCCACAAGCTAGGTTGTAGCGCTAGCAGCAGGGTTTATACGCATTCGTGCATCAGTAAAAACAGTACCAGCCTTGTGTTCTCTGCATAGACATTTATTAATCCTACAAATAGCTATCCAGCAGATAGATTCAGTTAATTATACTTGTGGCGCATAACCTTTATATGGTCGTGAACTTAAACCTCCCAATGCAGTATTTATCTGGCAGTCATAAGACCGGTCTTAAATGAAGTAGTTCTTCTGAAGGGCTTCTTATCACCCGAGTTTAGGGCCTGAGAGATTGCATTGCTATATTTTTGAAAGTGAACGTAATTGTTTCTATTTGACCACTTACTGACGTCAATGCCGTGGAACACCTCACCTTATTTGGGCGTGGTTCTGTGTGGTGCCCAAACCACAGGACTAATCATTCACATAACATGTTCCCGGTCAAAATGAAAGAAGGTGCTCAGTCCAATACCAGCCAGCAAACAGTGCGGAGTGGCGAGTTCCCAAACACTTTACAATAAGGGTTCACACCAAACCACCAAGCTCGCAACATCCTATTCAACAGTTGAGCCAAATGGGGTAGAAAAATTGAAACACAAACATTTGGATAAGAATCAAATAAAATAAAATATTTAAATAGGCTAATCGGACACGTCGCCGAGCCAACCTTAATCATAATATTTTCATTAATGGAGTAAAACATCAAGTGGGAAAGTAAATCAAATCCGTGAAATATTCAAGTAGAGCCAAAATCAAATGGGAAGGATAGTAACATTGTAATGACATAAACCTAAGGAGGGGTGATGGAACGATTCTGATGAAGTCAAATAGGGTCAATACCTCGG
>CABEEJ010003733.1:28646-76536 GCA_901482245.1 Timema douglasi
ACACCAAGCCAGAGTGTTTCCCCCATCACACCAAGCCAGAGTGTTTCCCCCATCACACCAAGCCAGAGTGTTTCCCTCATGAGACCAAGCCAGAGTGTTTCCCCCATCACACCAAGCCAGAGTGTTTCCCCCATCACACCAAGCCAGAGTGTTTCCCTCATGACACCAAGCCAAAGTGTTTCCCTCATGACACCAAGCCAAAATGTTTCCTCCATCAAACCAAGCCAGAGTGTTTCCCCCATGACACCAAGCCAGAGTGTTTCCCCAATCACACCAAGCCAGAGTGTTTCCCTCATGACACCAAGCCAGAGTGTTTCCCTCATGACACCAAGCCAGAGTGTTTCCCTCATGACAACCAAGCCAAAGTGTTTCCTCCATCACACCAAGCCAGAGTGTTTCCCCCATGACACCAAGCCAGAGTGTTTCCCCAATCACACCAAGCCAGAGTGTTTCCCTCATGAGACCAAGCCAGAGTGTTTCCCCCATCACACCAAGCCAGAGTGTTTCCCCCATGACACCAAGCCAGAGTGTTTCCCCCATGACACCAAGCCAGAATCCTGTCGGAATTGCAACCCCTCATTTTCAGTCGCAGGCGCCATTCCTTATAGCGACAGCAGAACAACTTGACTGTGACGATTTTTCGGTTGTTCCAAGTCTCCCGGCAGAGGGTTATTAAAGGAAAGTTCTGAAATATGTTACCTATTTTTTTTAAAGCAATTATATTGACTAATTATTATAAATATAATTTATCACACACAAATTGATACATTGCTCGCAGAGACGAATCGACGTCAATCATGTTTGTCAAATACTGATTGGCTTTGGCAGGTGAATTTGTTTTATAGACGTGACGTGCAATGTGACTTGAATCTTAATCTGCTTGTTGAAACAAATTTGATCTATGATCTATTTGTGCATGTCAAGGCATTCAGGGCGAAAATAATGCTACTTGAAGAATAGGTGAACGTTATTTTGGCCCGCAAAAATGTGTAAAATATATTAAGTGGCCCGCATAGCAAACAGTTTGGAGACCCCTGGTATAATAGGTAGAACATAAAAGTGGTTTCAATACATCGTGTACCATACTTATGATCTCATGATTCTAGAACTATCTCTAAGTAAATCTTACAATATTGTTCACCCAGTATGGTGACATAGTAATATAATCATTAAAACACAATCCATATTGCAGATCTTAGATAGTAATCTTCTGTTTAAAACATAATAATAAATATATACTATTTGTATAGAATCTTATCCTCTTGGATCCAAAATTTTCATTCATGACATGTCCTATTCTGAAAGTTCTACATCGTGCACATTATTTCTAAACAAATAGTGTAAACTTGTCCAGGAATAACTGACGAACTGTCATGACAAGTCTGGCCTTAGAAGTTTTGGTGTATCTGAGGGGCTGGGAGGAGGCTATAGCTATTATAATGAGGAATAAATACTTGGAGGTAAAATACCCTAAATTGGGTGAATGCGATAGGAAAACTATTTAGGAAGAACACCCCAGTTGACACGACCGGGATTTGTGCCCCGGTCTCCCTGTCTTCAGCAGGCTAGTCTAACACGAGAGTGAAACCTTAGACCAGGCATGTAAAATAGGTGGACAAATGGTAACTTTCCGCGGTCGCAGCACGCGTTACCCTTCATTCATTTAGGATAACTACCTAAGTTATTATTATGGAAACACTGTGTCTCTTTGTGCTGTTGACCTTATCTCCATGCAGAGCTAAGGTTGCTGCCACAAGTAGTCAAGTAGCGGCTCTGTAACAAATATGGTCTATAAAAACATGAGAGCGGAGGTTATTAAATACAACCCTGGATCTGCCATTGGCCGCACATTCGACCTGCCATTGTCACAGTCAAGAGTGCCACAATCAAGAGTGCCACAGTCACAAGTGCCACAATCAAGAGTGCGCAATTAACACTGCACCGATATTTCTGCTCCTAATACTATTGAAACCGGATCACAGTGACAAACTCTTTGTTAGTCATAGGATCAGCGTCTTTGAGGGGAATTGTAGTAAGTGATTATAGTGGTTTATTTGATCTTTGGTTGAACCGATATATTATGATAAACAATACGTCGAAGTCCAGTAACAACTTGAAAAATAAGAATTATTAAAGAAGAAAATTGGAACTGTCAAGAGAAATTCAACATTCCTAAATGATATGTAATAATTATACTTCCGTTTATAAGGAGTATCATATTAGACAGCAATATGTTACAACTCACAAATAAAACTATGACCAATACGTTGAAAAACATTATGCAAAGTATCTGGACGAGATGAAATTAGATATTCAAAATAACTCAAATGTTTTCACCAGACTTGTTGCAGACTTGCTGCTGTAAAAGAATCATACTCAATAGATGGTAAATTCAAACCGTTTACTGAAGATAAACTCCTTAGCGAATGATTGATTGAAACATTGGAAATGCTGTGTCCATAACAAATAACATTTCAAAGTATGGGTTCAAGATGAAATTCTGAATTTATCAGAATAGATTAAATAGACGATAATTTAAGAGACCAGCATAGTTAACTAATATCAAAATATAGGACCTATTCTATTGCAATTTACTACTCATTTTGCAGATCAGTTAATTGATCATATTATAATATCTTCAATTTGGAAAATTAAATCTGTTTAAGTCTAAATTTGGATAAGTTGCTGCTTGAGAAACGATACCAAGGGTCTACTAAAAATAATACAGACTCTATGGTTAATAAAGTGTAATTTTTTTTATGTTTATTTTCTATTTTCGATGTAAAACTATTTTTGAATATAATATATGTCACCACTTGTCTTTTACAAATGTTTATTTTGTAATATTTCTAATTATATCTATACTAGGTTGATCTACGTTTTTGAACATAATACATTAATATCTGGTACTAGACAGTATCATGTATTTAAAATAGTCCTAAGGTTGTATTATTTTACATTTTTCTAAATTTGGCCCTCAACATAGTTCAAATTTCTTACGTGACACGCAGGAGAAAATGACTGGCATGTCTGCATTATACCATTCAATGATCATGAAACTTTGTAAACATTATTAATCTAATAATGTTGATCCAAGTTAAGGGAATCTAAATGTATATCTAAGCATTATCTAACAAAAACAAACAGTTCTGAAATAACATATCAATGTTAAAATCTTGAATACTGCAAAACACACGACTGAGCTTCCTACAACTCAGCTATAACTAAACAAGGGCTCGTAATATGGGCCAGTAAGTCCTTATCTTGCCTGAGCTGGGTGGATGTTGTAGCTCCTAGGGTGAATGTTGTAGCTCCTAGGGTGGATGTTGTAGCTCCTAGGGTGGATGTGGTAGCTCCTAGGGTGGATGTTGTAGCTCCTAGGGTGGATAGTGGTAGCTTCTAGGGTGGATGTTGTAGCTCCTAGGGTGGATGTGGTAGCTTCTAGGGTGAATAATGTAGCTCCTAGGGTGGATGTTGTAGCTCCTAGGGTGGATGTTGTAGCTCCTAGGGTGAATGTGGTAGCTTCTAGGGTGAATAATGTAGCTCCTAGGGTGAATGTTGTAGCTCCTAGGGTGGATGTTGTAGCTCCTAGGGTGGATGTTGTAGCTCCTAGGGTGGATGTTGTAGCTCCTAGGGTGGATAGTGGTAGCTCCTAGGGTGAATGTGGTAGCTCCTAGGGTGGATGTGGTAGCTCCTAGGGTGAATGTTGTAGCTCCTGGGGTGAATGTTGTAGCTCCTAGGGTGAATGTGGTAGCTCCTAGGGTGAATGTGGTAGCTCCTAGGGTGAATGTTGTAGCTCCTAGGGTGAATGTGTTAGCTCCTAGGGTGAATGTTGTAGCTCCTAGGCAACCTTGGATACATCATTTTACTCATATTATAAAACTTACCCTCCACACCCTGATCTCCTGGAACACCTAACTCCGGGGGACTAAACAGGACATGCTGATCACCTCTGTGTGGTGATAGCCTAACATTCTAGTAGAAGTAATTGCCTCAAGGTTAATGATTGATAGAATTAGTTTAATCTTAAGAATAAAACCAGGAATAACAGCTTGAGGTAGATTTTAATATAATATCTATGAAAAGGACATATCAAGTTATGGTCCAGAATTCCCCAAGCTTTGATTTAAACTAAGCAATATTTAATTTTTATTTGTAGATAATCTTAAAATCCATGGAATTGGTTGTACGCATAAACAGCAACTTTATTTTATGTCATTATTGTTACAATATTGTTTGAGTCAATCCCACATTGAGTTTAATCCGTGTTCTAACAGCAAGATCGATACGCATACACATTAGTGAGTGTTATGATTTCTTACGCACATGCGCAGAGAAAGCTGGCACAGAAAATTTGGTAGATTGAAAATGAAGGATCTGAATCTTATATATACATTCTCTATAAACACATACGTGGGTAATCATCCTTTAATAGTAATTAAGTTTAAGTATAGTATAGGTGACTTGGTGGTCTAGGGGTAAGGTGTCAGACTTCTGTGCTGGCGGCCGGGGTTCAATTCTCGGTCTCAGCACAGATTTATCTGATTACCAAACCCTTTCTTCACCTCTAACAAGACATCTTGTGAATGTGGGGAATGCCAGGGCTCCACCGTGGTTCGGATTCCACGTTAAACTGTAGGTCCTCCATTTCATCTCACAATCACACTACCATTCATTACACATTAGCGTAAGTGCTTATAACCCGAACGGCTAATAATAATAATAATTATATTATATTGATAGCCTTACAAAATATTGATACTTTTAGGAAAAGGTCTTGGTTTAAGCTCCAAATATAAAATGCATTATTATTTTATTATTATTATTACTTAATATGTAAGAGTTTAAAAATAAGCAAATATTATCAAAATAACTTTTCCTAATTAATAGGTCTCCCATGTGTATAAACCGTTAAACACAATACAAGTTTAGGAATACATTCAAAAATTACTATTATTACTTACAGTTTCCTAGTTTATTCAGCCTAGTTCCCTATTCATGTATGTTTATATTTCAATCGTGTCAATGACACCCGAATCAAACAATTACCATACGTTATCTAATGGAATTTTACATAACCAGTGTACTCATGGTAAATAAAACATATTATCTGAGGCGTAACTCACAATGAATGATAAACTAAAAACCTCTGGAAGGCCAGTGTTACGAACACGGACAAATGGACTGTATGTTGGAATGGAAATGGGTAGAGGCAACCCCCCTTCACTTTATGTTGTCTGATTGGTATTGTCTTGGAGCAGTCAGTTTCATTAATATACGCACACGAATAAACGAGACTGGACCGCTTCCGGGTGAAACTTCACAGAACCTATAGCCATCACTTATAGGTAAGTCCAGGTAAGTTCTTGTTGCCTCCAAGAGTGAGGAAAGGTTAATAAAGGTGGAAGGAGTCAAGAAAATATAAGAAAAGACCAAAAAACAATCTAAACCTCAACAACAAACAATCAAATCACAAAACAAACAAAAAACTAGCTATCTTTGAGACATAGAGAACCTAGATAAAGGAGCCCTATCCAAAGAGATAGCAAAGAGGACTGAATCATGAAGCATAGACTAATGGTACTGATCTAACAATAAACAATGTACAAACAATCTTGAGTATTATTAAAGTGATATTAGAACAATAAAAATAACGTGAGCTATATTTTTATGTCCAAGTAACAATACTGACTGTTTGTTGTAATCATAGAGATATAATACACCATAGTTATAAAAAAAATTACCGAGCATTTTCTTAGTAACATGTTTATTTAAACATGATTTTTATATCCATAGAAACAATTAATTCATATTATATTTGAGAAAAGTAAAAAAGTAAATTTCAAATTATTGAACTTTGTGTTTTGTTTATTTTACTATAAAAACATTTAAAATATGTTACAAGATAGAATCAGAATAAAGTACGGCTTGGTTAAAAAAAAATTATTACAAAAAAACACGCCAATATGTAAACGTAATCGAATACACTCTTTTTCAAATGATTTCTCGATTAGAATATCTAATTCCATTAATAACGTTGGGGAAAACCAAAGTGATAATAGCTATTATAAATTTCCTGCCGATTCTCCAAATGTTGGTAGAATCCATGAGAAAATAAATACTTTGATAAATGATCATCGACTCAATGATAATCTAGCTTTTAAGTCTAAGTGTCAAGATAATACCTGTAAAGAAGAAACCATCACACATTATGATACGATAGTGAATCAAAGTGTTAATGAGATGAAAAATTTTGCAAAAGAACTTACTCATCCAACTATCAATGATTATATTGATGATTTAATTCAAAAATTTTCTTCATTAAGGATTGAGGAATGTGAATCTAAATTTGGCAGCAATATTAATCTAAATAAAACTAATATTAGTAAAGTAAAATTAGTTGGTCAAATAAATGAGGGAACTATTGAGCTAAAAACAAATAATAATATTAGCAGTGAGAACGAGGTATATTATGATACACTCACGTTGAATTTCATTGGGATAGAATGGTATACTTTTAATTGCAATCCAAACATTCTCGTTAAGGTGCTTACTTTACCAAGCACACTAAGCTATCAACTTGATATAACTGAAATATATCATTCTATAAATGAAAATTCAACAAACAATGATGAATCTAACTATCCAAGAAGAAATGAAATAAAAATGTTTTCACTAAAAGAGGCAAATAAAGACAGCTTATTGGTCAATATAATTTGGCCATCTCTGAATATAAATATTAATAATATAAATACCCATGATAGTCTTAGTAAATTACAAGGCAATTCTGGTCATCAGACTCCCAATGAAGATTCGGGTATAGGTCTTAACCATCTTCATAATGACATTGGTGTTGTTAGTAAGGAAACAACACTTATTCCGAAGAAAGTATCACATTCTGTAGCCACAAGAACTAAACACGAGGGAGAAGGGTTCAATATGTATATGAAAACATTTTGTGAGCAATATTTTGATAAACTACCACTATGCTACATGTCACTTTCTACAGTCAATTTACAAATATATAAATATATTTTTAAGTGTACCAATAAATATAAGACTTCAAGAAAGCCGCGAATAAATAGGGTTTCAAATAATATTGCCAAAAAGAACAGTAGAGCTCTATTAGCTCACCTACGACTCTTCTTCCTAAGTTTATCAAATACATTTGGTGACAAAATAAACCAAATATCAAAAGTCCAAAGACCCCTCGATAGAGTAAATACGAATTATCTACCAAGCATTGGAATCGTAGAAAAAAAAGGTGGAGCTGAGATTATGCCCCATAATAGAAAACTTATAGCTCTAAAAAGTACAGTAAATGGTATTGGTCATCCTTCCTATGATGAAAGTTACTCGAATGTCACATCTATAGAGAGAAAATGTTTGTCTACAAGAGAACAGTCACGTATTCATAGCATGCATACCCACCTTCTCAAATTTTTTGATAGTCTACCAAAATAATTTCTTAAAAGCTCACAAAGAACGTTTATGTTCAATTGAATATATAATTCTATGAAATCATAAGAACTTAGATGAAATTTGATTTGTATTTAAGCTTTTACAATTTTATGATACGGAGTTATTTATTTAAAAAAATTCTAAGAATTCAAGAAAATAAATAACTTTAGAAATCAATATTGTACTAGGTATTATTCCTATCGTGTTATTAAGAATTGGCGTTTGAAAGTCAAGTAAATTATAAACCACTTTTAAATAATATGCAAATCTGAAACCAGGCAAGATGGTATGTGTCCACTAAACAGAAAAATCAAAAATATAGAAAATTCAAAATAGAATTTAAGGAAATAAATAGATAAAACTGAAAAAAAATGTGTAGGTGAAGTAGAAAATAAAAATCATCACGTAGAAAGAAAAAATAGCCAATTACATAATAAAATTTCTCAAAGTGAAAAGGAGGCCGTGTGTTTTAAAAGTTTTAAAACTAATAAAAACAACTCTTTACAAAATAGTATTAAACTAATATTAGGCTGGCTGATAAAAGACAGCTTTAATAATAATCAAAGTTTGTAAACTTTGAATTTAATAACTAACCTACAAGAAGTAAAAAAGGAGCATGTCAATTTTAGGAGGGTGAGGGGGAAAGGGATGTCACTATAAGTAAAAAACACACTCTTATGTGAGGTATATATAAAATAATTATGATACTAATGTATTTTAAATAATCAAATAAGTATTAAATATAGGAGATTTCTACATGGGCTTGTTAAGCTAAAAGATTAAATCAAATATCCGTATGGTAGAATATTAATATTTATCGGGTCAGTTCAATAACAGTTCCAAAAACAAAACAAAACTCATAAATATTCCTAAATTTCAAAATTAAAGATAAGGAAATGAATAGAAATGTTGATCCTTACAATTTTCAAATACAATATAAGAACACTTCTCAACGGGAAAGAAAATTTAAATTCTGATACATAAATAAATAGACCCTCCGGATAACTGAATGACGTCTGGAAAAATGGGAAAATAACTTGAAATAATCTCAAAATTATAAGAAAATTTATTCCTTTGAATAAAATAAAATTATAATTATCTAGATGATAAAAGAACCATCTTACAATACCATCACATTTTAAAATCCTGGAATTTAGAAACAGGTTGAGAAATGGCGGGGAAAGGATGGCCTCAAATTTAAAATAGTGGGGGAAATGGGGACCCAAAATTTCTTAAACTAATAGTTATCTTACCTTTTGTGTGTCGTAAATAAATAATGGCATTCAGAATGAACATGATGAGATGATCTGGGGTGAAAACTGTATGAGGGAGTAATTTGAGTAAATGTATGGTGAAAACGTGAAGAAAGCAGAACATAATAAAATGTAATGATGAGTGAAAGAATGAATGAGGCCGAGGTGTTAAAAGGTATGCAAGTCGTGCTAAAGTATGTTAACGTCGTGGGCATAGCTGGGATCACAAGTGAAATTCTCAAGTGTTTAGCCACGGTAATGTTTGCCAGTTTGGGTGAATTTTTCTATGGGTGTGTATAGTCATTGTTCATTTGTACAAATACAAAGTCAATAATAGAGAATGAAAGAATTATAGGGCCATTAGTTTGTTGATTATTTCAGACAGAACTTTTGGGAAAGTTTTAATTGAAAGAACTGTGAGCAAGATTTGGGATGTCCACTTTGGTTTCATGCCAGATAGAAGTTGCATGGACCAGATATTTGAATTGCAACAAGGGAATGAGAAGTGTATGGTAGAAATAAATAAAGCTTAATGTGCATTCAATGATCCGAATCAGTTGAATAAGAGAAAGTTATGGAAAGTTCTTGGAGAGTCTGGTGTGAATAAAGAGTACGATCATTGAATAAGAGCAAGTTATGGAAAGTTCTTGGAGAGTCTGGTGTGAAATAAAGAGTACGATAAGTTGAATAAGAGCAAGTTATGGAGAGTTCTTTGAGAGTCTGATGTGAATAAAGAGTACGATCATTGAATATGAGCAAGTTATGGAAAGTTCTTGGAGAGTCTGGTGTGAATAAAGAGTACGATCAGTTTAATAAGAGCAAGTTATGGAGAGTTCTTGGAGAGTCTGGTGTGAATAAATAGTACGATCATTGAATAAGAGCAAGTTATGGAGAGTTCTTGGAGAGTCTGGTGTGAATAAAGAGTACGATCAGTTAAATAAGAGCAAGTTATGGAGAGTTCTTGGAGAGTCTGGTGTGAATAAAGAGTACGATCATTGAATAAGAGCAAGTTATGGAGAGTTCATGGAGAGTCTGGTGTGAATAAAGAGTACGATCATTGAATAAGAGCAAGTTATGGAAAGTTCATGGAGAGTATGGTGTGGATGAATGGTAATAAATGCAATTAAGGCGGTGTAGGATGGAAGTAAGGAGTACGTTAAGGTTTGGTATTGAACGGGGTGTTAGACAAGGTGGAGCTATGTCCCAATGGTTGTTTAATGTAGTGATTGCTAAGTGTACGAGGGATGCTTGTGAGTTCTCGTGGACAATGGGAATGTGAGAGTGTTGTTATATGCAAATGTTGTCATATTAATGGCTTGCAATGAAAGTGACCTGAAAAATCAATTAAATCGTTTGACTTTAGTGACAGGCCAATTGGATATTCGTATTAAGGTCTCCAAAACTAAGGTGATAATTTGGTTCAGATGGATAAAACATATTCGTCAACTTATTATAAATAGTAAGCTGTTAGAACAAGTGAAATGAGAATCTGAGTAGAATGTTCTGTAAAAATCGAAGGAGATAGTGAAATTATCATAGAGGTGAGTGCATCGCTAGAGTATGTATGGGTGTTGTTAAAGCGAAGGGAATATATGCTATGTGCGTCAGTACTGGTGGCGCGACTCGTGATGACTTCTTAAGTTATTGAAGTGAAAATCTGAGTGCGGCATCATTTTTACCGTGACAAATACTCAAATATCCTGAAACATAGCTCACCGATTCTCTTAAACTACTCGGACAATCACTGTAGTTTTTTCAGAATTTGTTATTAAAACCTTAAAAGACATTAAGATATTATAAAAATTTCCATTTTCTAATTGGTTTGCTTTGAAAAAAATGTTTTCTAATGAAAAAATATAATTAGTTTCTGAGAACAGACATATTATCACTCTGTGTAAAGGTGTTTTCCTACTTGAAATAGATGGATAGTATGACGTAAGAAATGATCATCATGAACTGAGTTTAGTTTTTATATAAGATTAATTTCTCTAACACCAATAATTCTCATAGTTTGATGTGTTTAGTTGAGAGCTCTTCACTCGCGCCAGGTTTTTGATAAACTGAAGATTGTTAGATAGACCGGTCCGTCATTCTGCCCAGTCATTGATTGACGATTGTGCTTTAAGGGAGGCTGGCTGGGACATTATAATAATGATTTAATAATGGAATTAATAATAAGAGGTAGTTTTTCTAATATAACCTACTAAATCCCTTTAAACTTTTTATTGAAGATATTTAATGTGCACTTTTTGAACACACTTAAGATATCAGCGCAAGACTTATAGAATCAATTAAAAAAGTACTATGACATTCTAAACATCTAGTTCCTTGGCTGACATTTCACCAAAGATTAATATATATTATGTCTGGAAACGAACTCAGGAGCCTTAACACATAAGGTAAACGTTTTAATGACTGAACAGAATTATTGTCGGATAAAATGGACAACAACTATAAATTTAAGATTTATATATTTACTAATTTACAAGAAAGGTAGAATATATTTTATTTTATTATTATTATTATTATTAGCACCGCATCTTACTACCCATTCGGGTTATACGCACTTACGCTAATGGGTAATGGTAGGGTGATTGCGAGGTTAAATGAAGGACCTACAGTTTAACGTGGAATCCGAACCACGGTGGAAGCCTGGCATTCCCCACATTCACAAGATGTCTTGTCAGAGGATGAAGGAGGGGTTTGGTAATCAGATAAATCTGTGCTGGGACCGAGAATTGCACCCCGGCTGCCAGCACAGAAGTCTGACACCTTACCCCTAGACCACCAGGTCACCAATATATTTAAAATAGAGTCCAAAAGTATTAAACAATATAATAGTAATAATAATCGTTGTAAGGCTGGTAATAGTAGATCAGGAAAGATAAATGAAGAAACGGAATGATGGGCCGGTTTCTTAACAATCTTCAGTTTATCGAAAACCTGGCGTGCGTAAAGAGCTCGTAACTAAACACATCAAACTGTAAAAAGTATAAGGGTTAGAGTAATTAATCTTACATCAAAATAAAATCCAGTTCATGATGATCATTTCCTGAATTTATACTCTTCATCTACCTCATTTAGGAAAACAACTTTTACAAAGAGTGTAAATATGAATGCAAAATCCTCATTATAATTCTACCATTATATATTTTTTAAAGCAGACCATTTGTAATATGTGAATTTTAATAATATCCTCATGTCTAATAAGGCTTATGTTACCAATTCTTAAAAAACTACTGTGATTGTCAAAGTAGTTTACGAGAAACTGTGAGTTATGTGTTAAGATTTTTGAGTATTTGATCGCGGTAAACATTATGTTGCTAAGATATTCCCTGCAAGATCTTAAAAATGAGGCCGTCTGGGGAGCTCTTTGCACGGCGCCTATACAGGGCAAGGGAAGTGTGGAGAAAGTTGGTGCTGATAGATTAAATGAAGAGCTGTTTATTTTAATTGTATGCACCATTTCTTGCCTACTCCATAATATAACGGCATGATTATATATGTATGTACTGTGACGTTATTTGCCACCACCATATATTTCCATATATTTTCTAATTTTTGCGAATAGTTTTCAATTTATTTTCAGGTAAAATTAAGCACTTCGAAGTTCAGCCGCTGTATTGCTGGCCTGACAATATTATTATTTATATCTATTTAATAAAATAAAAGGAGGCAAGGAACAAGGTAAAACATTGTTTTAAATCGTTTAAATAAGGAATTTTGATTTAAGGAAGAACACTACCTTTTATTAAACATATTAATTATCTTTTAAGAAGTTTGTTGACTTATTTATAATGAACTTCAGCCATGATTGATTTCAACGCAATCGCAGATCTGTCAAACAAGTGAGTCTCGTGATTGTAAAAGAAGAAAAAAGAGGAAACAAGGCTAGATGTAAATAACTCCAAACTAGCGCGCTTTTCAATTCTTACAGATAGAAATAAACATTTAATTCTTCAAGAAAACATTGTTCATACTCATTATCATACAAATCAATCTTTATCTTAAATTATCATTGTATATGATTTGTATTCCTAGTACATAGCCAACATTTTATATTTGGTTTTTATATATTAGTTTTCTCTTTGGACTTGGAAGTAAAGAATATAACATTTTTAAATTTGATTTTGGAAGACTTTCTGTAGGAGACTGGGTCTTCTTCCTCGGTGTTAGTCTAGCATGGAGCCAAATCTGTGGAGCTTTTAATTTAATTTATTTTTAAAGTGAAGTAATGGTTGAAAAGTAAAGTGTGAGTATCAATATGGAAAGCTAAGTGTATATGCGAGAACTAGACTGTTTGTTTTTATTTAAATTGTGGAAGAATTAGCATTACAAAAGTGAATCGTATTTCTGAACTTGGTGTTGTTTCAATATGAACTAATTCATGGGTGAGGTCGAGCCAACTCTTCAAATTTAAATTATTTTTTTCTCTCTTCTATCAAAATCAGTATTCATGTATGAATTTTCAGAAAGACAGACTAATGCATAGAATTAATTAACATTTTATTTTATGTCTAAATATAAATTTTATTGATTTTTTTTCTCTCTTACTTTAGTTTCAACAATACTGTTTTATAATTTGTCAAATTAGAATTATAGCTATCCGGAATTCCATTGGTAGAATTGGGATGTGATAAAAAAAAGGAAACAATAATATATCCACAAAAGTTCCAATAACTATAATTTTATATATTTATTTTTATTTTAGTCTAAATTAATTTTTTTATTTCAACAATCCAATTTTGTCTAAATTGCTCATGTTTTATTTTAATTATTCCCCAGGGGTATCGAGTATTTAGAATCGTCGTGCCACTGTCTGAATTAGCCAAAGTAAGTTTTTTCTTTTTGATTATTATTTTTCTCTTAGATCCTAGGAGTGGCGCCCAACAAAAATACAATTTTTATGCATCTTGATGTTAACTATTGTTATTAAGTAAACATATTTAGAAGACACTGATAGTATACTAGAACTAGTAATATAGATATATGAAGAAAGTTTTATATTGTTATTTTATAAATTACCACAGTATGTATGTACTAAGAGGTTTCAAGATATCCCAGACTGGGTGCTGCCATCTGGACAGTAATTATTCTAGTAATTTCTATGAAACCTTAGACGGCAACACTACCATGTCCTGGGATTCAGTGTGCCAAGTTTCATTTGGGTGGTCGTGCTGGTTTTTCACGTCCTTTTTTTTTTAGTCGTGTACGTGACATGTGGAAATTTTCACGATGAATCCGAAAAAGGAACAGCATATGTCATTAAATTTTGTGTGAATCTTGGGAAAGGTGCAACGGAGACTCTAAAAATGATTCAACGAGTGTTCGAGGAAGAAAGCATGGGTCATACACAAGTGTTTCAATAGCATGCCCAGTTCAAGGCTGGTTGGATGTTCTTTGAGGACTACGAATACACAGGGAGGACCGGCAGCTGCAAAAATCCCGCCACGTTTGCCAAACTTCAACATATCATCTGTCAAAATCGATGACGGACCATCCGAGACCTTTCTCGTGAGATAGGAATTAGTTTTGGAACATGCCAACAAATTATGAATTCTGATTTGGGCATTCACCCTGTCACAGTCAATTTCACATTCTGCCGTAATGTTTTGCGGTGGGTGCTTGAAAAATTTCGAAGAAGTCGCCCCGAGCTTTGTCGAGAGCAGAACTTGCTGTTGCACCGCAACAATGTCCCGTCTCAAGCTTCCCTTTCACCCAGCAGTTTTTGGCCAAAAGCAAGATGGCTTTTGTCCCCCACCCCACAACTCCCCTGATTTAGTCCCGTGTAACCTCTTTCTCTTTCCCAAAATGATGATAAAGCTGAAGGACCACCGCCTTGATACCATTGAGATTATCCAGGTTGAATCGCGGGCAGTACTGGACACTCTCACAGAAGACAACTTCCAGGAAGAGTTAAAAAAATGTGAGAAACCCTGTATACTTGTAGAAGGGGACTACTTTGAGGTTGATGATGGCTACTAGGCCCTATAGTAAGTCTTATGTGTTTTATAGCATCAGTCTGGAACATTTCTGATACTACCGTGTATGTATACATGGTGTTTGGAAACATATAGCCTAAACTGCACATATAGATTGTTTGAACCAAAAGGTAATACAAAATCCCAATCCACTTACGTCTGGAAGGCTATGCTAATACCATTAAATTTTGTACAAAGTTTCGGCGTACATTAGTGGGACAGCAAAGCTCTACAAGCAAGCGTGTACAACATGTTGCATAGGAGATAGGCACGTAGAGCTACACATCCAAACCTCTTGGATCACGGCAGAAGATCATACAGTAATTAATAGTAAACAACCCATCATTCCATCTATAAATGCGAATACGTTCTGAGGGTCATCATTAACTGTCCTGCATTACATAAAGTCTTGGCCATTTTTACTTGTGTAGTATCTTGCGCCCAGCTCATATGCAACGCGTCGCTTTGCTATCTCGGTGCTGGACGCAGAAATGTTGAACACAATTTAATGGTATTAGCAAAATTTAGCGGATCAAAGTGTATTGAGATGTTGTATTACTTTTGGTTCAAACAAGCTATATGTGCAGTTTGGCCTATGATTTTCTGAACACCCTGTACATTTGTGTATGTATATGATAATTACCGTCGATACTGTCTGAACCTCTATAAATTATTATTACAATTTCATTGTATTACATCCAAAAACAACATTTTTCAACAGGTACTTAATAGTTATAATCATCGTTGTTGCAGTGCTATTGAAATGGTACGTAGGTTTTCAATATTAAATAACTTGTAAGTATCTTTAATAAAGTATATTTGTTACTAATCATCAAATTATCCCATTCATACATTTCCACAGAGATGAATATAATTCTATAAATTAACTTTATCTGGTATATTATTGTTTTTAATACTTTAAAGGCAGCTACATTTTTTTTTGTCAAATATTTTTATTATTGATGTAAATTATTGCTTTTCCATGAACGTTGCAGCAATGCATTTATAGTAAAAACTTGGGCTCTTTTAACCATTGTTTTGTTTTCTCTAAAGCACTGTGTTTAAAAAAATAGTTCAATTGCAAAGGTTGTATCACACACGTTTGTTATGTGTCTTCTTGATACAGCCAATTCTCTCGAAAGGATTTCATATTTTAACTGAGTTATAGAATCAATAAATATATTCATTTAATTTAGTCGGGTTTTTAAAACTAGGCATTAGATTACCATTAAATAATTTAGTAAATTAATATCTGATATGTATTTTAAAACACGATATCCCCATAAGGCTAATGTTTTTACTATAAATAAAGTTTATTAGTTGTTAGATATTTAACCGTGTAGAGAGCTTATATGTCTTTAATTTTGATAGAATAGATGATATCATAAACGCTAGCATTGTAGTAGCTTTATGAATATTGTCAGAAAAGCCTTCTAATGTCCCATCTCCATACGAAATGGATGGTTTTACATACATTCAATAATCTTACAACTTGTTCACTTTCATCCTATATCTAAGTTTTTTCAGAAAAATGTTTTATTTGAGGCTTTCCTGAACTTCCTGTACCTACCGAATGAGATAATTATTTTAAATATTTGGAATGGGGGAGTGTCAAAAAATTAGAATATTTTATCCTTTTTTATACCACTTGGTATTCCAAATAAACAGAACAAATCCAATATTTAGATTCAAGTATACCTATACATTTGCGTTATTTATCAACTGCTAAATAATTTTTTCCCACAATAAGTTTGTTTAAACATTGTAATGTTATTTGCCACCTAATTTTATATTTACCAATATTTTTTCAACTTGTAAATATTTTACTATTTATTATTGTTTTAGTTGAATAGAATGATTTTCTTCAAAGTTCGTCCGCAGCATAACGCGTTGTGTTGCCATTCGTGACCATATAATACAATTATGTACATCCATTTACAATAAAACGGAAGGAAGAACGTCCAACACTGTTCAAAATAATTTTATTTTAATTCACATTCTTTGACATATATTTTAAATCTCTATATTTAATTTAATTTAATTTTATATCTATCCCTAGTCCATAGCAGAAATTTTAACTTTTGTTTTAGTGAATAAGTTTTTTCTTTGGAATTGGTAAAATATATAAAGTTTTTAAATTTGATTCTTGGAACACTTCTTCCTCTGCGTCATTTTAACATGGAACCAAACCTGTGTGGTTTCCAACTAAATTGGATTTAAAACGTGATAAATAGTTTTAAAGGGGGATAGAAAAGATATTCATAGAAAGTTGTGTGTACAAGGAATAATTAGATACTGTTTATTTCTTTAAATTTCGTAGAAGTCGAACTTAAGAAAAGGAAACAAATTTCAGAAATTCGTACTGTTTACATGGACATATTTATTGGTGAGATCCAGCCAAATATTCAACTCTAAATAAATTTGTTTCTCCCTATTTCTTCTTAAATAAAGCAACAACTCTAATATGTAATCCGTGGATTCAAGCTGTACTAGAGTATATTTTTGTCAAACCTCAAACACTGTCACTAGATCTCCCTAAACCTCATCCTACTGTAAACATCATGACGTCATGGTAGATTCTAACACTTATAAGCTACTCTTGACATTAGATTAACAGATTCATCTAAACTTAGATAGAGAAAACCATTATAACATTACAAAGAGAAAACGTTAGCCTTGTACGGTCCATTACCCGTGACCTGTCCAATATATCCTCCGGGAGTGTAAATAAGCTGTGAAGATCTGTAAAAACTGAGTGGTCTAGTAGAAAGAGAAGGAAATATATGTAAGATTTTGAAGTGTCTCTTAATTGACTTAGCTCGGGATCAGATGGAAAAAAAATATAGGCTATATATGATGTAAGGTAGAGAGATTAATGGCGGAATATCACACTGGTTCTGGTAGACTCCGTATATTACGGAGTAGCCGTCGAGGACGGCCGCGAAGACTGTGGTCCCTTATTCCTCCTGAGCCCCGATTTAGCGCCGGTTCATTACAGCTTTCCATTTAAAAACTTATGTTTACTCCGGAGCACCGATTCAACACCCCATATCCTCTCGACACTTTTAGCACCAGTCCATTCCTCTCCCAGCAAAAATTCCGAATGTTTATAAGGGCCCTCCGTTAGCATAAGGTAAAAGAAATTTGAAAAACTGATAGGTTATATAATGAAAATTCTTAAAAAAAAAGTCAAACAAATGGGAACAGAAAAAGAAGACAGAAATAAAGCTGGTTTTATGAAGTTAGGAATTCAGAACTATACATAGTGTCGAAAAGTCAGAATTTGACGTAAAACATCAAATCTTTACATTGGGTGGTGGTCCATTGACCCAAACCGTGTGTTCATTATGCTCAATCCAAGTACGAAATAATTTGGACGCTCGGGTACGGCGAGGGGCATGCGGGGTGGCAATCCACATGACGATATCGGGGTGCTGGTCATGCGCGCTGGCTTCATCTGTCCTCTGTCCGTGCAAGCGCAGTGAGGACCGGCCAAGTATCGTCTGCAACTTGTTGGAGCCATTATAATGGTTGCTTTTAACAAGGTGAAATATAATATCGCAATTAGTCTTCCAGGTAAGTCTGGGTTCAGCTTCAGGTTTATTATATAATTAATGAAGGTTTAAAATAGTGTTATGGACCGTGCAGAGCTTACAAAGAGACATGACAAGAAATATGAAAAATAATGTTTAATTTAACAAAGTGTTTGAAATAAGTTAGCTCGTAACTGCCCGATAGGAGCGGTAAATGCCATTTTTACAACAAAGCAAGTCAGATCTATCAACTAAAATTAATTTTACTAATGGCAATATAATATTAAACACAGGGGTTAATTGAACTTTGTTACAACTGCAAAATATAAACCTCACGCATGAACATTGAAAACGCTTTCTATACACACATCACATCATGAGAGCCCATGGGATTGACTATACCAACAATTATGTCACAAGGAAATCAAATTGATTATGATTTTCAATTTCTCGCTATCTCACAGGTAGTTAAAGGATTGTGATCATCAAAATAATCGAACTCAAGATTTTGATGAATTTCGACGTTTCATGACACCCTGAAACTGAAAAAATGATTTTGAATTTCCGTCTGTCTGTCTGTACCTCCAACTAGAGCCTAAACTATTTTACTGATTGGGCTAAGACTTGGTATCTAGGGTTTCCCCGAGGGGTTTTAGGAATTGGATATCTAACCTTAAAATTAAGGGTAGTTTACTAAAAGTCAAAAAGAGAAAAAAAAAAGATTTTTCCAAAATTGGCTCCAATGGTTTTGATTAAACTTAATTTCTAAACATTTATAAATATTCTAAACAAAATAGATTCTCTCAATATACCAGAAAAATTACTTTAAGGGCTCCGGTCTGATGCGTAAATTAACATTCTTGATTATATTTCTGAAACGATTTGAGATATTAAATTACTTATCATTACCAATATGTAGTTCTATTTATAATACAAATATTTTATTTGAAGCATAACTTTATAATACCAATAACTTCCAACTTTAGAGCTATACGCAAATATATATATATATATATATATATTTAACATTTGAACACAAAAGGAAAAAGATTGCTACCGGAAAAAAAATCTAACCTGAAATGTTGTTGGAGTTCGAAGTCTCGTGACACCCCCTAACCTTAAAAAGTTGTCTTTGCAATGAAGTCTGTTTGTGTGTCTGTTTAATCTTAAAATTAAGAGTAGTTTAATAAAGGGCGAAAAGAGAAAATAGATTTTCTCAAAACCTGCGCTAACGATTTAGATTGAAATTCGTATCCAGGCGTTGATTAATATTATAAAAAAAAACTGGCTACTTTAAATTTCCTATGAAAATGAATTTTAGGGTACTTTACAAGCGCAGAAACTTCCATATCTTCACAAATATTTGAGATAATAAATAACTTTTCATTTCAAAATTGTAGTATTATCAAAACTAATAAATTTTATTTGAAATATATTTTTATAAAGCCAACAGTTTCTGAGATATTGGCAAATAACTTAATACAATTTTTGGAGCTTTAGTTGTAAAGAGATACTACTTAAGTTGTAACGCAATAATTATCTAATGCCATAGAGTAATTAAGTATAAGTAAGTCTATTAAAAATTTATGTTGTTTTTCCTTAAACCTCTTAGGAGAAATGTTTGTGCAACAATGATCTATCTCCATTTTAGACTCAATAGTTAATATTTACATTTATTATTGGTCAAAATTTATAAATGAGGAATTTAATAGTAATGCGATGGCATGAAGATTTGCAACACCTAAAAAAATGACGAAAATTTTAACCAGAATTCAAAATTTTAATGCGAAGTTTTGACCCTTGTAGACCAAATAATTATCTTTTTTATCGGTCCAAGCATACAAATGAGGACATTAATTAATTCTTTAAAAATAAAATTTTAAACTAGGACTCAAAAAATGTTTAATATAAATATAGTGTAATTTATGATTGGGTTTGCTAGTGTATATTATTTCGTTTCACATGATACATTACGAGTTTTTAGTAAATATTTTAATTTTTTAACAATAGAATGAGAAATTCCTTGTGGAGCTCCGTATCATTTATTTGAATAATTACAATCTTCACCGTGAGTTAGACAATCAAGCGAATAAAGAACAGATTTATGTGAATGACTAAGTACTCGAAGCAATATTCGATATTGCATTATATGATAAAATGTTTTATATTAATGTATCTGTTGGGCTTGTAAAAACTTTTGTTCAAAGAACAACTTAAGAAAAATTTCACTCATAGGTCTTTGTCAAACTTACTGATGCATATAACATATTTTCGGAAAGTTGGGTTGTGGTGTTCGTTTTATGCACAACATATTTAGGTGTCCAATTCCATTGTATGAGAACTATCTCTTAATTGTCAAACCTGTCACTGCACAATACATCTGATTATTAAAAGAAAGCATTCACACCGTGGATAAGGCTTTTTCTTATCTCTACAAAATACTGCACATTTCATGATTGTTACACAATTCACAGTGATAATATAAAACTGATCCAATTCGTCAGGAGAGTAAAAATAATGTGACCTGACCTTTTATCAGACATCAGAAGTACTACCGCATAGTGGCAAAGGAGCTTCAGTGGAAATTTGCCTAAAGCGCCAGTCTCTGGCCGATATGTAGAAATTTCATCTTATGACTAACATGTGAATTTCTGAAGGCGAACACAAATTTGCACAATTTTTGTTTCAAGTTGATAACAGGACATTCTTTGGAGCTACAATTTCTGTTTCTCACCTTTCCCGATTAAGAAATTATCTGCAGTAACAGGCAGTTCGTTAAATTTCACATACGAACAAATTATCGAACAAACTATCACCAACAGTTAGATTGTTGACTAACCAATTTGGTCTCAAATAAATTAATACAACACAGATATGAAAGCAAAATTCTTTGGAAATTGCCAGGCGATATTTAGAGTTATTACAATAGTGGCGTTGTGGTTAACGAGGATATAATTTAACAACTACAGTTTGGTACAGAGTTTTTAAACTTGATATCAAATAAAACGCATTGTGTTTCTTAAGCCTTAATTTTACACTCTGAAAGGTTTGATAAATTGTAAAAGAATGCAAGCGGAACCAATGCAGTATGGTGGGCCATTGATTGCGGAGTACTGACTATCGCATAACACGAGGAACGAATACTTTTTCCTAGAGATAAAATGTCTTATTTTAAAAACGTTTAGTCATTAAAACTGAAAGGCATGTAGTTATTTTGCCTTGACCAATAATAAGAGTCAAGGTAACCGCTACATAAGCTTTAATACTATTGCCTTAATCTGTTCTCGCACTTTAAAATGTATTCGTTTCTCTTAACTGAAACTCTCATTCGATGGCATAAACATATTCCTAGCTAAAGAAAAAATATACCCAGAGAACAATGTGTTTTAAATATACAAAGTGGTTTATAAAGAGGATCTCTCATTTATTTATCTGAATAATAAACTAAATTAAATATAGGCTATGCCACCTATTAATTAAACTTCTAAATTTAAGTAGATAAATTGTTATAAAAATGAAAATTTACTTTTGTTTGATAAATGAATTTGCAAATAATTTAAAACCTTATGTTATATTCATTTTATATACAATATTTTAAAAAAATCTCAAAAAATAAATTTACTTTAAAAATAAAAATTAAATGTTTTAAAAGGAGGTGAATATTTAGGTTTGGACCACTAGTAAATTTTAATTCTAAGTGTAAACACTAATTGTAGACAGACTATTATTTATACCAAGAAAGACTAATGAAATTCCACATTTGGTATAGCCTTATATTTCCAATAGTTGTCTTAATAAGATCTAACTACGACAATACTATTATCTTAATATATGATATTTATATTTGATTTTGTCTATTTAATGTAGAAAAGAGTGTTTTAAAAAATAAAAATAATATTTTCAATATAATTAATATTTATGCACTATATTGAACAAAGATTAATAAAATATCTGACAGAAAAGTAGGCACCTTCAGCTCAAAGTGTAGCCCATGATATCGAGAAATTTAACCAAATATAAAATACTTGCTTACTTAACCTTAACTGTCATGTCTTAAGAAAAACATAGAAACAAATATCTAGTATTTAGTAAAAATGTTATCGAGAATAAATAATGGGTAAATTAAAAACTATAACAAGTTGAGCTTCTTAAGAAAAAAGAAAATCTGAAGAAAACTATAATCCTATTCTTGTATTCTATTGCATAACATACATATATTTTTAAGTTAATAAAGGGTATAAAAATAATCTATCTTTGACAAAATGTATTAATAGAGATTAAATGTTAGAAAAATGTATCTATTTAATTTTAAGAATATGTCATATAGGGTTTAAGTATTCAAAAGCAGTGTGATACAATATATAATAAACTAAATTTAACAATTGTTCTCTGAAGCCTTGACCGAATTATCGTATATACAAGAGGCTATCTTGAAACCCCATGTATAATTTGGAATTTGAAAACCACAAATGACTAACTAATAATATTTGTGGCAGCGGCGCTTATTAAACGTTTAAAATTAATTGCAGCAGCTATAATCCCTCCGTGGTTTCTGAAGGAATTG
This sequence comes from Timema douglasi, assembly GCA_901482245.1. Taxonomy (NCBI): domain Eukaryota; kingdom Metazoa; phylum Arthropoda; class Insecta; order Phasmatodea; family Timematidae; genus Timema; species Timema douglasi. Next base: position 51,439 of record CABEEJ010003733.1, read on the forward strand.
TGTGTATAAATCTTCATACAAGGAAATTGATAACCACGCTCAGAATATTTTGGAACAGTTTCATACAAACTACCTCAAATGGATCTCTTGAATATGATCAAATATTAAACGTTCTAGGAACAATAATTTATTTTAGAAGATCGCTTTTATGAGAACATTCTGGAGCTTTAATTACCTCTTTGATTTAATGAACTTCGTAAATTGATAAGTATCAATAAAAGATTAATTTAGTTGTTACTAAAATATACTATTCTAAAATTCCAGGCAATTTAATTGTAGGAATAGTTCTACAAAAAGAAGTTGTGCTCTGTCTCATTAAAGGTATAAAATACAAAGTTGCTGAAGGGCCAAAGTCTCTCTCTTTATGTCCAGGTCCAGAAACGTCTGATAGCAGGAGAATTAAAATGTAGTTGAATAACCAAATACTTAATGGTCTGATTCCAACAAGTTTATGTCTGGATGTTCCCTATTTATATTGACTATTGGGGCTTCGTGTGGACACTTTATTGGTTATTAAAATTAGGATAGTTTATTGTCGTCTATCTGCCTATATATATATATATATATATATAATTTTAATAACCAATAAAGTGTCCACACAAGAATTATCCTTCTGCCGGCTCGCGGCCAAATGAAAACAAGGCAGTAAAAATAAACTATTTCAACCCTTAACAAATACTCTAAATAGGTCCTGGCGGCAAGAAATAAAGCTAGCATATCGTAGCTTTCTAAGGTTAGTTTCAACAGACCACTAAACTTTCCGTGATGTGGAAATTAAACATACAAAAATATATGGAGCCAGAAAGGCATATATCTGATCATTGTAATTTATTATTCATAAATATCAATATTATGTACTGAAGTTCAAGACATTAAATTTTGAAAGATAAACTTTTTAATACCAAAATTAATTTTGAAAAGTATTTTGAGCCTAATTAATAGTTATTAAATGTGGAGCCACAGGCCACCCTTTGCTTATCTCTACGGAGGGCACTCCGCCTATTGTTAAAACGTTAGGTTAATTAGAATTATTAGACTTTTGAATTTTATATTTTGTCAGGTGTTATTATAATGCCTCTACCGCTGTTTAGGTTAGGTACTTGTGATCTTTTTCCACCTTAAGTTTTATGCTAAGGCATGTCCTGGCTCTTTGCCATTAATTATGAACGATATTTATTATAGTGAGATAGGAGACTAATTTATTAGAATTTTATTGTCATTCTCTGATGACGCCATTTTGGGACTGTAACCCCCCCCCCCTTAATATCTATAAGGTGAGGGAGACAGTAAATCAGGCAAGAGTGTTACCTGGTTGAACATAATAAATTTTATTGTAACAAAAACAATAATAGAATAATACAAACATTAAACTGTGCGTGAAGCGCACCTCTCCGTCCAACAATGGAGTCAACTAGATCACAATGTAAACAAACTCGTTACCTCCTCAAGACGGTTACCAAACAACATTAAATGAAACCTATCAACAAAGTACAGTCCGGGATCTCAATATTATGGTCTCTAGTTCCTTGGTTGCTTCACTTACTATAATAGTTCCCATAACAAGAGGAGTGGTATAACTGTAACTCCCGCGCAACAGTTATTCAACCTAGTATAGACATTTAAGTTTTCTACAGACGCTCGTAACAAACGTGACGTCATTGTAACCCTGCGAGTTCCCAATGTAACAGTAAACTAAGTAACACATTAACTCTCGGTATTTGACTCGATAAACAAAGTCGAATTCAAATACTGCAAGACTCATGAAGTGAACACAAGGCGGGTTTCGAACCCGGGACCACAGACAATCTCTGGGCGTTCTGGTCAAAAACCACTATTTGCAAAAATATAAATTAAAAGAAAGATTGGGCTCAGACCCAAAACTTAGGCGGTGATGAAAGTGACGGTCTCACTACATGCCGCGATAAGCGCATAGCATTTGCAAGTTTCAATATAAAATAAATTAATTATAAATTCCAAATGATAATTTTGACAGAGTTCCCCCCATGACGCCGAAATAGTAATTTTGATACGTAAGATAATATTCCCCAAGACCTAGGTCGCCGTCCTCACCTCTTATCCACAAGCAGGTGGGGTAGTAAGTGAAGACACGATCCCGGCATGGCCAATATATATACAAACATAATTCTCAGAGAGGGGGGGAGACCGAAGGAATAGGAAGGCTGTAGAACATCACAATCTAAGGGGAGAGGTGGTTCCAGAACGAAATAGAAGCGCCTCGAAGCTACGCGTGGCCGGAGGCGGAACTCTTCTTTCTTTTTTCTTCGGCTGGCTGGACACGTGTTCGATCTTCGCTGTGGGCGCGGTGTTCAGTCTGTTAGTCGTATCTTGTGAGAGTGGAGGCCGGTGATCAAGTTTGTTCCGTGTGTTGACCTTCCGAGAGCGTGCTCCCCGTGTTGGTGAGTGTTATTACATGTAACTTGTTACAGGACGTCTAAAAATAAGGGGCCGTCTGTTATTTGTTATTATGTTGGTGCCCATCTGGACTTGGCAGTAATCCTTGTGTCTTTTTGCCCATCTAGCTTATGTCCTTGCTTAGTGCTTTAACTCTTATGTTCCTCTCCCTCTTTGAGCAGTATCATGTTGAATGTGAAATAAATTTACAACTTTCTTGTCCTTACCTCTGTGTGTTATTTATGTGGGATAATAATGGGGGTAGTTCACATGGTGCTACGAGGGTTGGTATTTATTAGGAGTCGACCGAAAACCGGGATTTTGTTGGAGTCCAGTTCGTTTAAAGTGTGCGAGTCTTCAGTCTGTTGGTTTAAATCTATAAGAATCACATCAAGAACATCCGGTAGGTTTCTGTTATTGAAGTGGTATAATGTAGGTTCCTCCAGTGCCAAAGTTTCAGTGTTTTTCAAAGTCGCATGATCTGCTAGGGTATGTCCTGCTTGATTAGATACGCGACTGTTACATTGTGTGTGTTTACAATTAAGATAACCTGCGGCGAAGAAATTTTTCTTTGCCGTAAGCGTGCTTGGATCTTGGGCTGTGATCGGGACTGAAGGGCTCCTATACACAACATTAAACATTATCTTGTTCTGTGGTATGGGAACTATTATTGAGATGGTTTCAATGTTCACTGTACTCGGAGTGACTGTGTGGTAATGTGTCAGATTCTTCTTAACTAGGACGGCCGTACCTCCACCTGTACCAGTAGGTATGTCAGTCCTGTAATTGTTGTACCTATAAAAGGTCAACTGTTTTGTTGGTGTTAAAAGCGTCTCACAAATGTGGGAAATATCAACTCCGTATGTCTGAAATAGCTGTCCCAAGTTATGAGCTTGCTGTAGAATGCCATTGGTATTCCAAAATATTATGTTCAAAGAGTCATCTGGGTAACGTGTTTGATTAGTTGTCATCTCAGAAGAATTCAGTGACTAATTCTAATAATATTGGGGCTTTTGTAGTATTGTCGGGGGCATTTTTAGTCTGCTCATGTATTTTTTTTAGGTGTTCTAAGAGGCCTGACAGATTAATATCTTTAAATATTTGAAGGAGGTCCCTTATCTCAGAAGCCCCATTTGTATTATTGTTTCCCTCAATAGATTTTTAGGGGAGGTTAACTACCACTACTTTGTATAACAACCGCTTAGCCACGGGAGTGTGAGTTTCTGTTAGGATGCTTTTTCACCCTGGTTTCTGGGTGACCTGATTGTGTGGAGCAAATGGTTTCGTTACCTTGTGTCCCCCCTTGGGTAGACTTTTCGACTTGTGTGTTACGTCTTTCGACTTCCCTGACTAGTACAGAGCAGTTTCTATAGTTCGCCGCATGCTCTCCCTTGCAGTTAATGCAGGATGTTGGCGTGGTTTTGTCATTATTTGAATAGGCTGTAGTCAGAGGTTTACCCAGACACCTGACATATCGAGGTGTTTGGGAACATTAAGTTTTTGAGTGCCCGAAGCTTTAGCATCGTTGACACTGGAGTACTGTGCTCGCCGATTTTTGGTATTCTTCAACTTTTACAATGGTGTGGTTTAATGACCTGACTTCCGATTGGGTTTTCCAGTGTGCAGAAAAAGATTGGGAGTGACCTAGGTGGGGTGGATTTTCTGAAGAGTTGTCTCACATTTTTGGGTGAGAAACCCATTTCTGGGAGCTCCAAGCTTATAACTTCACATGGGATGCTGGATTGAAGGCCCTTGATCACTAACTTAAAGGGCTTATCCTTCTGGAACATGTAGGTGAAGTGCTCCAGGGAACTTTACTTGAGTATCTTTTAGAGTGAGGAGTAGTATTTAAATGATATCTTTATAATTTTGATGCCCTGTGCTATATAGTATAGTTTGTACTTGTACTTAAGATTACAATTAAGGAGGTTAACTATGTCACTGTACTCCACCGCCTTCGGTACCCCGGATTATCCTTCTGAAACATGTAGATGAAGTGCTCCACAGAACTTTCCTTTAGTAGCTTTAAGAGTGAGGAGTAGTTCCTAAGTGATCTCTTAATAATTTTGATGCCCTGTGCTATATAGTATAGTTTGTAATTGTCCTTAAGATTATGATTAAGGAGTTTAACTATGTTACTGTACTCCACCGCATTTGGTACCCCGATCAGAGGCGTTTTAACCTTTTTGATACAGTTTCTTCACCGGGTATCATCTGCTGACTCCATAGTGGCATCCTGATGTTCGTTATTGACCTGCCCACTAGCTAGTGTGGATAACTTGTTGTTTACCTTTATTAATCTTGGCACAGGAACATCGACTCAAGGTTGGGCCCTGTGTTTCTCTTTAAGAGAAGAGATTGGTTCATAACTTAAATCAGTATATTGTTGATTACCTTGTGTATTCTTCGAGTGTCCAGGTTGTTGTTGTTCCCCAGTGGTTAGTATCATTATGATTAGCGTCTTCATGCACCCATCATGGGACTCCTCAGACAGAGTGTCCTCGGCTTCTTCTTCGTCCGTGACGTTTATGTCTGTGCCAGTAGATATTTTTGATTATGGAGTTCAACCCTATCACTTCACACGCGTTTATGGCACCAATCAGCCGGCCAACCTTTCATAAGCCGTTCGCGTCGACATTAATAAATCATTCGCTGAACCGGCACAAGGAATTTAGAGATATTGGCCATGAAAGGGCCGAAAGATAATACGTTATTATTCAAAAGTTAATTAAATTTCAAAACACTGTATGGTATAGAGTAATATATTTCACGGTAAAACACATTCTTCTCCTTAAAAGGCCTCTGAAGCACTTTAATCATCAGGTCACAACCATCATATACGTACGACCTCACTGACATGCTCTTTGAAGTAGAATATTTGAAATTGTCATGAATGAGTGAAGAGGAGTTCTCAGAATCAGCATAATCATCAAAAAAGCATGCTCTCATGCTCCCTGATGGGGAGCACGAGGGAAAGTTCCTAATCGTAACGACCAATTGGTCGTACCATGTGGTTTCGCAATTTAACAGACGGGTTGACGTGTTTCGCGAAATTATGGAACAAAGAAAAACATATTATTAATATTTGTGGGGGTAAAACGGAAGGTATGTGTGGGAACCTAATAAGTGTTTTAAGTACTACGTGTTGAGAAAATACTCTATAAAAAGCTGTGTGAGAGCCTCCCAAACCACTGGTGACACATCTCGCTTATCCAATCAGGTCTTTGGGACGTAGATGGCACCCTTCAGGGCCGATGACGTAATTCCCAGGCCACTGGATGAGTGAATTGGTTGCACAGGGAATTTTGTCGAAGTAAGACTGTGCCATATTCAGAAAGGGTTCCTTAATGGTAGGCATATCCAGGTCTTGATGTAGATTATTATTCCGGACATTTCAAGGTGCGTGTACAATGACCCTCAGACACATGCTCTGGAACGCATGAATCATCCTCATATAAGCGTCTGCCAGGTGACCCCAAGCAGGACACGCATAGTCGAGGATCGGTCTGAGCAACGTCTTGTAGAGTGTCAGACCGTTCCTTGTAGACAGTGCGCTATCCCAGTTAAAGAGTGAGCCAAGGATTCCCAGGCTTTTCATCAACTTTTTGAGTCTCTCGTTACAGTGCCGTCTCAAGGTCAGTTTTGTGTCCAGCGTCAGTCCCAGGTACTTAACACTGTACGCCTATCTGATCTGTTCTCCTAGCAGCTGAAGTGGGGCTGGCCTGTAGAGCTTAGTTTTCCATGTGATGAGCATTGCTGCGCTCTTCTCCACGTTAATAATTGTTCTCCAGGTGGTCAGCCACCCTTCTAAATGCATCTGGTGCGTCTGGAGTCACCTCTCCACCAGTTTCCCTAATCACGACTCCGCTACTAGAGCCGTGTCGTCCGCATACAGTCCAACTCGGTGCCTGGGGATTTTGAAATATCATTCACATACAGACTGAAGAGCACCGGGCACACCATGGAACCCTGCGGCACTCCATCCCGGATGCTTCTGACTTGAGATGGGGCGTTCCCAAAAGTAGTGGAGAAGGTGCGATGGGAAAGATAAGATTGAACAACCTTTACTAGGTAGAAGGGCAGATTCAGGGAGAGGAGTTTGAAAAGGAGCCCTTCGTGCCAAACACGGTCGAAGGCCTTTGCCACGCCGAAAAAATAATACCATCCTGCCTGTTGATGTTGAAATTCCTCGTGACCTGCTCCACGAGCCGGACGAGCTGGTGAGATGTAGCGTGTCCCACCCGGAAGCTGAGCTACTCATATATAAAGATGCCCGCCTCGTGAACATGTCGGGTTAGTTTCGTCAGTAGTAGTCTCTCGAACAACATGTCCAAACAGCCGAGAAAGCTGATCGATCAGTAGGATGAAGCTAGGCCCAGGTCCTCACCCGGATTATGAAAGCAGAGGACGTTGACGTGCTTCCAGAGCTTGGGTAAGTGACTCGGGAACAGGGCGACGTTGAATAACTCCACGAGGAAATTAATCACCTTCAAAGACAGCTTTCTGACTATCGCTTTATTGATGCCGACGTGTGTGAAGGCCTTGTTATTCTTAGAGCTGCTAAGGCCCGCAACATTTCTGTCACCTCCGTAAATTTAGGTTCATTTAAGGGTCTGTAAGAGACCACACCGATGAGCTGAGCCACGTGCGTAACGTGCACCGGATCTAACGGGTGGTCAGTCAGTACAAATTGCGCCTCTAAGTGCTCAGCAAAAGCATCAGCCTTCTCCTGGTCTGAGTTGGCCACCCCATTGCGACCCAAAAAGGTGGGCTTGGTGCGGGGACCCGCATCAAGTTCCTCGTAATTTGCCACAAGGACCTGTTCTGCACGTACAGGCTCTCAATATTGTCCTCCCAGACACTGTTCCGGTATTATTGGACCATCTCCCGAACAGAATGTTCTTAGCGGCTCCATTTGGCCTTGTCTACCGGGTCCCTAGAGATTTTCCAAACCTTCCTCAGCCGATTCTTCTCCCGGAAGTGCCTGAGGATAGAATTGGGAAAAGAAGCTTGTGACGCCCTCTTAGGACGGTGCCTCGGCGTCGAAGCTTCGAGTTAAACTTTGATGACGGAGGTTATGAACTCTGCACCATGATCGATTTCCGCCGCTGTTCGAAAGGTATGGGTGGGTCCTAACTTCTATCTCAACACATTCGTTGACCTGTCCCTGTCAGTGTGCTTTATCTCAGGTTTTTCGGGAGGGTCTATAAAGGACACCACGCGTCCCAAGTTCAGAAAAATGGGTTTGTGATCTGAGTCTAGCTCAGCTAGAGACTAACCATCTTCTGATCCCTCTGTAGACAACGAAGTCTAGGACAACCGGGAAACCAATGGGATTAAGAGGGAAGTGGGTATGGGTGGGAGGGCCGTAAGCCACCAGACCGTGTAGATTTATGACGTAACGGAGCAAACCGTTACAAGCGCACATAATCCTAGAGCCTCATGAAGGTTTCTTAGCGTTGAAGTCACCACACCTCCTCATCATATAATTATAGTTGAAATGCATGCTCTGCTGCTCCCTCAAGGGGAGCACGAGAACAAGTTCCAACACCTACGTATTATTATTAATTATTAATTAATAATAGCCCTCATCCTCCAAAATCCGAAGTAAAAAGGCATGCTCTAATGCTCCCTGAAGGGGAGCACGAGAGCAAGTTCCAACACGTACCGACTATTTGGTCACACCGTGTGGTTCGCAAAAATTAGGAACGGGTTGTCGCGTTCCACGAAGTTCTGACACAAAGAAACAGATATTACATATTATTAGTAACATTGGGAGTAAGCGGGGGGTAATAAATTTGAGAAACCAAATAAGGGTTTTAGAGTTACGTGCCGATACACTACTCTATGGGAGGCTGGGTGAGATTCTACCAAACCACTGTTGTCACATCTCGCTTATCTGAGCTGGGCTTTGGGGCGTCGATGGCACACACCAAGGTCGATGACGTAGTTCCCTAGCCCCTGGATAAAAGGATTGGTGCCACCGGGAAGTCTAGCATAGAAAGACTGCGCCAGTCCCCGGAAGTGGTCCTTGATGGTAGGCATATCCAGGTTGCGGTGTAGAGTCTCATTCCGGACATACCAAGGTGCTCCCACAATGATCCTCAGACACACGCTCTGGAATGACTGCATCCTCCTCATACACGTGTCTGCCAGGTGGCCTCAAGCGGGACATGCATAGTCTAGGATCGGTCTGAGCAGCTGCTTGTACAGCGTCAGACCGTTCCATGTTGACAGGGCGCTACGCCTGTTAAGCAGTGGGCCTAGGATTCCCAGCCTTTGCCTCGCCTTGTTGAGTCTCTGGTTGGAGTGTAGTCTCCATGTCAGTTTGGTGTCCAGTAATGCCCCAGGTACTTAGCACTGTCCGCCCATCTAATCTGTTCTTTGAACAGCCGGAGTGGGGCCGGCCTGTAGTACATTCTTTTACATGTTAAGAGCACTGTGGTGCGCTTCTCCACGTTAATACTCGTTCTCCAGGTAGTCAGACAACCCTCCAACTGCGTCGGGTGCTTCTGGAGTTGCTTCTCCAACAGCTGCCCTCGCCACTATTCCGCTACTAGAGCCCTGTCGTCCGCATACAGTTCCAACTTAGTACCTGGGGATTTTGGAATATCATTCACATATAGACTGAAGAGCACCAGGCCCACCATGGAAACCTGCGGCACTCCATCCCGGATGCTTCTGACTTCGGACGTGGCGTTCCCAAAGGTAGTGGAGAAGGTTCGGTGGCAAAGATAAGATTGAACAACCTTAACTAAGTAGAAAGGCAGGTTCAGGGAGAGGAGTTTGAAAAGGAGACCTGCGTGCCAAACCCGGTCGAAGGCCTTTGCCACGTCGAGAAAAACAGCACCAGTCAGCTTGTTGATGTTGAAGTTCCTCGTGACCTGCTCCACGAGCCGGACAAGCTGGTGGGACGTAGCGTGTCCCGCCCGAAAGCTGAACTGCTCATCCACCAAGATGCCCTTCTCGCGAACAGGTCGCGTTAGTTTCGTCAGTAGTAGTCTCTCGAACAACTTGCCCAGACAGTCGAGCAAGCTGATCGGTCGGTAGGACGAAGCTAGGGCCGGGTTCTTACTCGGTTTATGAAAGCAGAGGACGTTGGCGTGCTTCCAGAGCCTGGGGAAGTGACTTAGGAGCAGGACGGCGTTGAATAACTCCACGAGGAAGTCAATCGCCTCCAAGGGCAGCTTTCTGAGGACCGCGTTACTGATACCGTCGGGTCCGGGGGCCTTGTTTAATCTTAGAGCGGCTATCGCCCGTGACATTTCTGTCACCTCCGTGGGTTCAGGTTCATCCAAGGGTCTGTACGAGACCACAACGCTGACCTGATCCACGTGCGCAACGTGCACCGGGTCTGATGGGTTGTCAGTCGGTACAAATTGCGCCTCTAAGTGCTCAGCGAGTGTATCGGCCTTCTCCTTGTCGGAGTTGGCAACCCCGTTGCGACCCACAATAGGCGGCCTTGGTGTGGGGACCCGCATCAAGTTCCTCGTCATCTCTTACAGGGACCTGTCCTGCACGCACAGGCTCTCAATCTTGTCCTCCCAGACAATGTTCCGTTATTCTCGGACCATCTTCCGAACCGCATGGACTTTGCGGCTCCAGTTGGCCTTGTCTACCTGGTCCCTCGAGACTTGCCAAGCCTTCCTTAGCTGATTCTTCTCCCGGACGTGCCTGAGGATAGAATCGGGAAAATAAGCTTTGGGGCCCTCTTAGGACAGTGCCTAGGCGTCGAAGCTTCGAACGACCCCTTGATGTAGGAAGTTATGAGCTCCGCACCATGACCGATTTCCACCGCTGTTCGAAAGGTAGGGGTGAGTCCCAACCTCTCTCTCAACACATTTGTAAACCTGTCCCAGTCAGTGCGCTTTAGGTCGGGTTTTCCGGGGGGTCGATGAAGGACACCGCGCGTCCCAGGTTCACAAGAATGGGGTTGTGATCCGAGTCTAGCTCAGCTAAAGAATTCAACACTAACCGCCTTCTGATCCCTTTGGAGACAACGAAGTCTAGGACATCCGGGAGAAAGCCGGGATTGGAAGGTAAGTGGGTAGGGGTGGGAGGGCCGGAAGCCACCAGACCATGTAAATCTATGACGTCGCGGGGCAATCCACCGCAAGCGCACATAATCCTAGAGCCCCATGAAGGGTGCTTAGCGTTGAAGTCACCACCGATTAAAACAGGCGTGGTACCTCGACGCAGCACCTCCATGTCAGCCCCCGTAGCTTGTCGAACCGGTGGCAGGGAGGGAAGTAGATTGAAATGATACGCACTGGGCCAGTCGAGGTCATCAGTTGGATAGCCGATGCTTCCATGTGTTGGAGGGGAGGAAGTGAGATGACGTGATGATCAAGGCCCCTTCGGACCAGAACCGCCGTCCCACCCCATCCCACATCCCCCGCTCGGTCATTTCGATGGCAGATAAACTCTGCTAACGAGAACCTCATTGCGGAGCGCAAGTGGGTTTCTCCCAGCAGCATTACATCGACACGATGCTTTGCCAGGAAACTTTCAAGCTCAGCCTTCTTCCCCGCGACTCCGTTGGCGTTCCAGAGTGCGACCGTGAGCTCCTTCAGCACTGGTGGTCCTCTATNCTGTCATGAGAGACCAGGTAGAGGATAATGTGCTCCATGACCAGGTGGCCACGGTTACTCCTCGAAGACTCCTGGACCTTCCTCAAAAGACTCGATGAAATGTCCCATGGGTCCAGTCCCGGAATGCCCTTGAGTAACTCAATGCAATTTTTAAGAATTGTGGCATCATCCTCGGGTGTTCGAAACGTGTTGGGTGTGGGGTTAACAGGGGGTAACAAGGGCAGGAGTTGGGAGTGGAAATAAGGGGTTAGAGGGGTGCAGGGTGGCAGGGGTTGAGGTGGGGGTTGGGATAGTTAGAGGAGCGGTCTCGGGTGGGCCCTCAACCGAAAGGGTAGAACCGGATGCAACCGGTTCAGGTTTAGTGGATTTGGCAGGTGCCCCGGCCTGAGGTGGAGGAGTATCTCTCTTTGACATTACACTGGCGAAAGATTGTACCTGTGGTTTTGGTGTTGGAGCTGGAGTCACTGTCGCCCTCCGTCCAGCAACGTGCCCCGAGGGCGTCTGGTCTTCACTTGTTCCATACGTCCTCCCTTCTCGGGCCCCGGAAGAACGCACATTCCCTGCCGCCCGCAAGGACCTGTACGTGGGACAGCCCCGCCATGCCGAGGAGTGAGCTCCTGAGCAGTGTAGGCACTTAGGGGGAGATCGTCTCTCCTCCGGGCACCCGCCCCTCTGTTGGTCACCACCACAGAACCCCCACCTAGGGTTAGCGTGGCAATCCCTCCGCACATGCCCAAACCGGAAACAGTTCTTGCACTGAACCGGGCCGCCTGGAGACGTGTACTTCTCCTCCCTGACGCGGAGCCCACACAGGACTGATATGGGATCCAGCCTTGCGGTGTGCACCCGGGCATCAGAGAGACAACGAAGTTCGGCAATCGCTGCCTTTCTCCGCTCTTCTGATCCGGTTTCCATTGGGAGATTATAGAGGATATCCACCCATTTCCACAGTGAGGAGGCTACTTGCTACTATTATAGAGGATATCCACCCATTTCCAGAGTGAGAAGGCTACATGCTATTCTTATAGAGGATATCCACCCATTTCCAGAGTGAGGAGGCTACATGCTACTATTATAGAGGATATCCACCCATTTCCACAGTGAGGAGGTGCATGCTATTCTTATAGAGGATATCCACCCATTTCCAGAGTGAGGAGGCTACATGCTCTTCTTATAGAGGATATCCACCCATTTCCACAGTGAGGAGGCTACATGCTATTCTTATAGAGATATCCACCCATTTCCACAGTGAGGAGGCTACATGCTATTCTTATAGAGGATATCCACCCATTTCCACAGTGAGGAGGTATATGCTCTTCTTATAGAGGATATCCACCCATTTCCACAGTGAGGAGGCTACATGCTATTCTTATAGAGGATATCCACCCATTTCCACAGTGAGGAGGCTACATGCTATTACTATAGAGGATATCCACCCATTTCCACAGCGAGGAGGATCAAATATATCCTTATAGAAGTAAGACAAACACTTTCTAAGTCTGGAGGATTATGGTAGCCTTATAGATTAGAATGGTAAAACTATAATTTATACCATCACACAGATATAATCAAAATGATTAGATGTAGTGTTTTTATAACCAGTATAATGCATTAGAATAATTCTGGAACTTAGATATTTATAACAAAGTATTTATTTTAATAATTCGAAAAAATTTAGGCATCCAAATCATCATTTGGATATTTCCAAGAATTTTTATTTCAAAATTAAAATAATCCAAGTTTGGTAGCTAATTATTACTATAAAGGGTTTTGAAAAACTTCAAAAATTGTATTATCTGTTTGATTTTTTTTTTAATATTTTAAAACTCTCTTTCAGTGTGTAAAAGAATTACTTAATTCAAATTTACTCACACTTAGTTTATAGTATTTTAACAGTATCTAGGCACTAGACTGTGCAGGAAGAAGACGATTATCCGGCCAACCAGTATTGTGGTATTACTTGACATTCAATGGAGTCAAACCGCAACCCTCCTGACAGTTCTCCCAGGTTGTGTGTGTTAGAGTGTACTCTACGTTGGTGCAATCGATACTTTCTCTGAAGGCGTGGATTGTACTGCCACTCTCTCCCACCATGGACCGACAACAGGATGTGACTTTACCTACCTTCCCGCCAACTGCTCCAGGATACAAGCTCAATATGGATCATCAAATATATTCTAAATACCTTATTTCGATAGTTACTCATTTAAGAACAGTAGTTATTTACTCAGTTACTTCTACATGTCAATATAAAATACATATAAGTAATATGTATTACTAAAGATTATTGAGTACTACGCAGGGTTACAAAGCTGTGTACCTGATTTCATATTTGAATATTTTCAAATTAATTGACCAAATATTGTTTATCTCTACACCTGAACAGATTAATCTCCTATCATTTTCAGTTATGTCAGTCATATTATATAGCCTAATTCAAATAGCTACGTAGATATTTCATTACTAAATATAATGTGCTGATATGTCAGTCGGTTAAGAAAGTGCACGTTAATAACTGAAATAAACAAGTAAAAAAAGTTATTACAAAATCCCCGATACTTGCTTTCGATGGCCTCCCTATAATAATTGGCTAGGTATTAATTATCAAACTCTATAGAAATAATATTTAAATTGAGTTTTCATAAATATATCAGATTTGTTGAGGTAAGCATTTTAAAGTTTCCCTAACAATATCTAAAATTCAGTATATCATTTAGACATACATTTAATTTGCCTGGCAAGTTTAATTAAAAGGTAGCGTGAAACGTTATATAATTTAATCAGTTTGTACAAAATCAAAATATTCAACAAAAATTAATTATTTGAAGTTATTAATATTACTTGTGAAAAATACTGTCAGTTTTCTAATTACCGTGGAATTACAATAAATATTTTACAAAATAAATTCATATCTAAATAATTTCAAAAATGCATCAAATTTAACTACATCTATTCCATAAACAACTGCTCCCATATTCCCAGGAGCTAATTTTGAATTTTAGTGCATTCAATCTAACTATATAGAAATAATACGGATTTCTCTATTTATTTAGTTTATTTATTACTATCTAATTACCAGCTACTTTCACTCAATGGGTTGTATAATATGAAATTTCACAAAATATGATGCACTGAGAGTTTTTTATCCTATATTGTATTTGAATCTCGGTCCACGGAAATGCATGTAACATTTCATAAACTATACCTTTCTATCCTTATGAAATCTGTTTATATAATATAATGTATTTATTCTAAGCTGTTTGTCACAGCTATTCCTACGCGATAGTACATGTTAATGAACAAAGTCTGTGTACAACCTATAGGACTATTTTGACTAATCAACGTAAATATAGTTAATATTGATATTTATAAAACGACGTTATTCAAGACTGAATACTATTCACATAATATTAACCTAGATTTATTTAAGAAATCTCTTATATTATGAATTATTTTATTGGCTATGGAAAAATTAAATATGGTTATAAGCCATATTTTAAAATGCGTAGACAAACAAAATATTTTATTAAACATATTATGATTAGTATTAGGGCCTGTGTATTAAAACAGTAGAGTAATAATATAATTTATGTAGGCCAGTTAATTATTAGAAAAATACGTAACAATTTAGTCACATATTTTTAGAAACTGATAAACGTGGGTCAGAAATTATTAGATGCAGGCCATTTTAATAAACGATTGTAAACAATATCCCGTCCAAATTCATGTGTTCATGAAGGTGGCAGGACATTATAATTCGTTTACCTATGTTGCATCCCCTGATGGCAGCTTGAAATAACTAATGAAATCCATACTCTCTATAACCCTCTATAATTTTGCAACCTCTATGTTTTTTTGTTTGTGTTGTTTACCATGGCAACCATTGTTAGAAGATATAAGAGAAGGACTCTAAAGGAAAAGTGACACGCCAGTTTTGAAACATGAAATAAATGTGAGTGTAAATACAAAGGATTGAATTTGGGGTATGAAGTTGTCCGTTCCATCAGCGAGCGCCGGTTGGAGTCGAGGACTGGACCTCATTTTTCTCTCAAACGGGGAAGATTCGTGAGATGAATGAGCGGCTTAGTTCATTTTGTAGATCTAGAAGTGTTAGTGCCGAAGCCATGGTCAGAGGATGGTATGCAACTTGTTTTTGGCATCATCGCCTCAAGTACTACCGGGAAACGAGTGAGATGTGTTATTATTATTGACAGTTCAGGACCACTAATTCGCGGTTACCACCAATTAATATGTGTTATTTACTTAAAAGCTCTTATGACGCAATGTTTCACGGCTTAGATTTATGAACTATTCTGGTAACGGATAGGTAGGACTTTCTTTTAAAATTACAATTGCTACAATTAAAATATATATAAACTCTCTCTGAGTATTTGAGTCTTAGATATTTAAAATTTCACTATACCTACCATATGACTTTTTCTTTACTTGTATTTTTCTTAAAAAAAATAACAACTACAAAAAATTTGAGTAATAAATTTTTTTCTTCGTTTTTTTTATTTGACAAACTTTCATTTTTTTGTTACATTTATGTTCCACACTTCTGGTGAAATTGTTAGTCCTTTTTCAATCTCATAATAAGAGTCATTTAATTTTTGAGCATCACTCAACTAACTGGCACCCACCCCTTTTATTTCACTTGTATTTAGAACTTCGCGATGAGCTACAGGACTACCGTGGATACAATCAGAGGGTAAGTTTACCTGGTAATTATATCTATCGCTACTGGGCCACATTAAAGCCACCAAAAATATCCTTCCTTGCTACATCACCGCGGATACCTCGAGGGGTTAGAGTCTCAGTTTTATTAGGTACTCTACCGACTGAGTTGTTCGATAAGTACAACGTGGGAGTGAGGTTACCCCCCCTGGTAACGTTACACTATAATAAATTATAATCTTATGTTAGTTGTATTTTACTCTAGAACAATTTTATTTTATAAATCCAAGATAAGCCTATAACTACTTAAGGATGTATCAAAAACAGCCCTTTTCAAAAAGTAAATAAATAATTTGCGCTTTCCTGTACAGTCCAATACCATAGGTTGTAATTTGGATCCCATCTGCTCTTTCGTGAAGAGATCAAGTCCCATTTCTCTGTGAGTGAGGCTATTGAAATTATTTGATGCCAGTGTCAAATTGTGTCCTAAAAATGTCAACCCTTTGTACACGATAACATATATTTATTATTAACTCAGTTCATTATCATATGATTTAATTTTTATTTTATTGAGCGATTGTTTCATTTTATTTATTTTATGTCATTATCAGTTTTCATTTATATTTAACTTTTTCTGGGAAGAAAAATATATTAGTGAATTTCTTAACAAATTTATCTTAGTTCGTTTTGATCTAATTTGAAGGAATCTTTGGATTTTGATAAATATTAAAGGTTTGTATGGTATTAAGCAATTAACACGTATATACAATCGAAATCTAACTAAAGAGTAAGAATGATATTTAACATAACCTATATATATTTATTTTATTTTATTTTGTTTTCGTAGCTAAGCAAGGGAAACATCTTGATTTATTTTGTCTTGACTTCAATCATCAGGTTCAAAAGATGGTTCGAAAGTTTCGACAGTTATTTCACATAATCATTCATCACCAAAACAGCCAAAAATTTCTGTTCACGAAATCGGTACATTTGCAATGATCACTACTACGTTCTTGCACTTATTGAGTTGAAGCACAGCCCGGGGAGATGGAGGAGTACCGCAAGCAACATGTAAAAACTGGCCTTTTTTCAGACTGCCATCCCATATAAGTTGTATCCATTAGTTTCGGATGTGTTTTGGCACATATATACCATTCTATGATTTGGTAGCCTTACCGATGGGCTTATGGGAGGAAGATTTCTCCTAATACCTGCTTTTGGGTGAACAGCAACAATTTAAGTTTTTCAAAAGTATTTATATGTGTCCATTGTATGCACACCTTGACATCTATGTTTTGATAAAAAATCAATGTATCATCTAACAGTTGACGTGTTTTTCCAAGGTTTTTAAGGCTTTCAGAATGTTGTCTATAAGCGGTAATGTAGGGCTTCCTTCAACTTCTTTATTTTTTTATGAAATGATCCAGTCAGGTCTGCTCCAGATATTGCCTGTAAGCCAATAAGGCCTTCTGCTTTAAGTCTGCCCAACTTGCTGAATGTGGATGTAAGGGGAACCTTTTGTTTCCTCTTTCCACTTCCAGTGGTGAAGTTTGTGATGGATAAGAAAACTTGCTTAACGCTATAACTAACATATATATCAGGAGAGTGCATATCCAGCAGTGTTCTTTTTGTAGCTTATAATGGCATGAAGTAACTATTTTACTCTCTGCTTCTTCATATGAGCTACTCAGTGATGTCATATCCTCATGTGTCACCAAGAAACAACTATGTTAAGGTTTGTTGCACTTGCATTTTTCAACAATATTTCAGATACGAGGCACGTCCAGAAAGTAAGAGTACTGGGTGTCCTCTCGTAAATAATTAGACAACACATCCTTCATTTTTTCTTGAAAAAGAAGCTTCTGTCTGGTTATAGAGTGTATAACAGTATTCGCCAATGTGTCAATTGAAGGTGCCCTTGACCTCATTATCTAGTGAACTTTAGCAAATATTCAATATATGAGTACAAAAATTACTGCAGCTATACATTTAATATTTCTTGTTGATCCGTTCTATAAAGTGGCTGGCAAGGTCTGAGCACGTCTTGATTGCCAGTGGCTTGTGAAGAGCGTGTAGTTCCACCACCATGTATGATATTAACACTAGTATTAGACATCCAGTTTTCATGATTTCATCCACATACGCAGGTATGTTTTTGTTGTGTGGTTTCTCAAATAGAAACTCTCGAAATTCCATATGTTTATTCTTGACAGAGCAGCATTTTACCATCTGGAGCAAACATTGATCGAGGTATAACTTAAAGTTCATAATTGCTTATGATGTCATGTACACCAACCTGAGGGCGTGATCTGCTAAAAATAAGAATTCTGGAAAAAGGTTTTCTATCCGGTTTCTGTTCTACTATCTTATCTTTGATTTTTATGAGTATAATTAAATGCTTGTTTACAGGTCTGTAGACTATATTCCCCCAATAGATCCAATATATTGACCTAACCAGTTATATTACGTTCCTATGTACACTTAGTAAACTTCCTTTCCCAAATGCTGCCATATTAGTTATATCTTACTTTTTCTTCTCTTGCATTATATACTTTGTTTATTACTAGCACATGTAAATTGGTTAACTGCTCTATGAAGTAATGTAACAAAAGGACATATATTTTTATTTGTCTTGTTAATGCTGAATTTGTCTGGTCATGATATCTATTTTTTCTTTATGATTTAAAACTATTGACCTTTTGGGATACTTCTGCAAGTCTTTAATTCTCAGGAGAGCAGAGGTAAAAAGGGACCTTGAATTTCCACAGAGTGTTATATTACCAAGAAATTCCATTACTTTCGTGACTATTTTGACGTTGGAAATATTCATTTGTGCCCAAAATACAAAAAGGTACCCGTAACTTATAAGCAGCCAATTTGTCCTTTTCAAATTTTTCTCGCGTCTCTGAATATTTAGTCCTTAGTTTTAACATCTCAGCCAAATGACAATAAATTATTCTTAAGTAGATCAAGAGATCCAGGGCAAAGACGTGTTTTTTAAATAGTAAAATGGACACAGATGCAGTCTCCAATTGTCTGTACGCGTAGAGTAAACAAATGTTAACATGAATGCAATAATTTTCATATAGGCCCCCTATCGCTTTATCATTTCAAAGGTAAGTAAGACCATAGTGTCAAGAACTTAAAATAATTAAATACTTCCAATTTATTTGTGAGGTTCTTACTTTCCAAATTTGTTATTAGTTACTGTGTTCATTTTTAACATCAACATTGCCAATGAGGTCATTAGTAAGACCAGTTAACTTTAAATTTAAATGATTTTCCAATGTGTGTACTTTTCATAAAATGCATTTATGTATAGAGTAAAAGTGCTTTGAGTATGATTTTGTTTGCTTATTCATCTCTACGAATGTGTTTTCCCTTCAAATTTTCTTGACACTAGTCGAACTGTATGGATCAGTCACAATACACAATTTTATTCTGAGATACCAGTTCCTTCAATATATGTACCAATGACCTACGCTGTGCCATAATATAAAGTTCGACTGGAAGAAGAATTAATTTGTTCATATTGTATTTTTCCGCAAGTTCTACTTACTTGAGTGGCCTATAGAGGCATTGCACTATAGAGTTCACATTCTCTAACATCTTTATGAAGGTAATTTATATTTCTTCAATGTCGTTTGTAGACACAGCGATAAGGATGTATACAAAAACTCATGTTCTCTGTTGTGTACGGCTGGTTAAGGAACTGAACGCTGACCAAGTATATATCAATTCATGTGTTTCATGTTAGATATTGTCTTCTGCTTCACTGCTCATCACAATTTTGATCCCTTCAGTAGTAGAATGGTATGGCTGAAGTAACAACCATTAATATATATCTAATCTGGTTGCTACGATGTGGTTACAGTGGCTGCTGTAATACCGGCTGTCATGTGGATGTAATGTGGCTAGTAATAGACTGTGTTTGCATGTTTCAGAGGTCGATTGGAATTCAAATGTAGACATCATGTATTTCAAATTAATTAGAATATTAAATGTATGAAACTGTTGATAATCATAAACAAGACTCCTCTGATAAGTATCGTGTGTTATTTCACTTCACTTAATGCTAGGGGTGCACTTGTGTGCGCATCTCTATTTATTGGTAAACGTCCATGGAGTGTATTTGCCTTCTGTCGTGGTAATTAATATTGTCCGTTTAAGCCAAACACCTGGACCGCATGGTCCTAGGAACATCACTTGACTCTACCAACAACCTCAGTCTGTTGATGGGTTTCCGCGCTGACCAGATGTAGGCAATACTAAAAAATGACACAATTTCTGTTCCAGTGCTTTCATGCCCATTTAATATTGCCGCGTCGAACAATCACTAATTTGTCTTTCTTTCCACATGGTCGCCAACATGTCGTCTCCTTAAACTTATTGATTTTACGGGTCCGGCTCAGATGCAGTTTTCACTAGCTCTGACCTGAACTTGAACCTTCCAAAATAATGTATTTATAACTTTGGCAATGATATTGGCCACTCCTAGGTGAACTTTAATCATGAAAATACTCAATTATCATGTTCAACTATTTCTTTGGCACGCACATTGTTCAATCAGAACGTTTGCCACTCCTCACCATAAAAATATCGCTGGGAACCCCTCTCAAAATGTGATCGATAATATCCACCAGCTACACAGCCTGTCACTGGGCCCATGCTATACCAGTTAGCCCATCTGGAATCAGCCTCAGGACCCCCAGGATATTCGTGCGCCCAGATAAACCCTCCAGCGTGATCTCCGTAAAGATTCGAGAAAGTCAATCAGCCACCGCACTCTCTTTCCCAGGTTGTGGGAGATGGTGAACCACAATGAACATAATTGTGCAATCCACCTACCAATTTTTTCTATCTGTCAATGATACCTAAATAACCACTACAAAGCCTAATTGTCAGTTTTCAACAGAAACGTGAAGTGTTCCAAATATTGGTGAAGCTTGGTCGTGCCAAATATTACTTCTAAGGCCCCCAATTCATATGTGGAGTAGTTGCGTTCATGAAGATCAATTGTGCAGCTTTCATAAGCCACAGGATACAACACTCCATCGTATTATTGACTCAACACCACGCTTATACCAAATATAGATGCGTCAATACTTAGGATAGACTCCTATTTAATCTGTGATCTTGAGAACGGGTGGGCTCACCAAACATTATAATAAGTAAATTAAAGCCCAATTAGCTTCGAGACTCCAATAAAACAGAATCTTGATTTTCTTTAAATTATACAGGGGAGCTACCCCCTAAGACCAAAAAAAGTATAAGCCTGCATAAATATCCCGCCATGCCTAAAAATCTAGAAATTTGGTCTGGATGGGGAATCCATTCACAACTCGGGTTTTTTCCTGATTAACTCGAACTTCTCTTAGCAAGACCACATGACCGAGATAATCTATCTAAGGCGCGGTCAGCTTTTATTTAATATATTTACGGTCAAATTAGCTTTTCTCGGCTGTTCAATACCTCTTTTAAGTGAGATTCGTGCTCCGCAATGATATCAGAATACACTACCAGGGCGTCTAAATAAAAAATGACATATTTATACTATATATTAGAAAAAATTACATCTAACAATCTACCTAGAATTCCAATAGCCTATATTGAGTCAAAAATATGTGTAGGGCTTAGACTTTTATGAATTAGAGTTTGGTAATAAGACATATTTAAATCAACCAGAGTGTATACCTTGGCCTAACCCACGTATTAGAATATCATTTCAACTGTTGTCAGAGGTGTGCACTCATATTTTATCTTTTGATTAAGCTTATGGTTGTCCACTACTAACTGCAGCCACCCGGACAAAACAAATGCACTTAGAGTCGTAGGGGCTATTTAAGTGCCGTATGATGCTAGCCTCAATAACTTATCAACATGATCTCTCAACATATTAAAACCAAGAGATACGTAATTATATGGTTTAGGGAGCACGGAAGTGGTGTCTTCTAAAACAATTTCATAAGTAACCACATTGGTTCTGCCTTGATTCTTTGTAAAACCTCAAAGTATTCATCAACAATGTTATGAAAGCCACAGTAACACCTGTCAATTAATTTCAAAGAAGTGTCCCATCCTAAAATTGTTCAATTTCATGTCTCTTCCTCCACCAAATGGAAATCTAACACAATTGTGCTAAGTTTCCGTTTGGTTTTAGATTTATAATGAAGCTCTTGTATTAAATAATCTTCAATGTATGTCGTGGGACCATAAAAACAAGATGGTAAAAGATAAACCCGCCATTTTGGCACACAGCTTGGCCTTCTTTTGCTCTTGGATGAAATTAACATCCTTAGTGACGCCTTCTTTGCTGACTTTTTCACTGATAGCAACAATTTCTTTTTTAATTTCCTCATACAAATCGACTGAGATGACATCGTCTATCAGATCTAAGATTTCTGTGACCTTAAAATTAATTGAAATACCACTTAATTGGAAACTTAAAAACAATACTACATCATTATCGATAGTTTTACGTGACCTAAGTACCCAAAGCGAAGCTTTGATCAAACGACCACGCCCCCTTAAATATTTATGCGGTGGTGACTTGTACTCATGATTAGTGCAGAAGCAAACCACGTTTTTGGGACTAACGCAACCATTGCAATGACTGTCCCCAGCCCACTTATCTGATGCACAGTGGTCCCTGGATACTCTTTTATGTACTTTACTTATGAGTGTCCCTATGCATTTGCCTACATTCCTAGCCTAGTGGATGAATCCCCTATTTCGGTATCCCAAAGTCTAATTTCTTGAGACAGTTCTCATATTCAATTAATATATTACCATTACAAAATATTGTGATGAAAGGTGAAGTTTCTACTAACTTTACTACAAACTAAATACAGTGTATCAAATTTTAACTCTGTGATGCACTCTCACCTATGCTTATGATAAAATCCTGAGCTTACAAACCACCTGACTTGTCCCTAATACTTGATAAACTTAATTTTAGCAGTATGGATGTTCTGAATGATCGGGATCATGGGGACCTCAGTCTCTTTACTGCAACAGTAACCTAGTGGAAAGTGAAAGCACGCACACCACACAATCACCTGTCGAATTAAATCATTGGGAAGTGGTTTCAGCACTATCCGCGTTTATTGGGCCCCCTGAAATATCCTTTCAGCGACTTATGGCATGAAGTTGTGATGGCACGATCCCCACGGCCGGTATCATGCCACTTACTTTGCGCTTCAAATGGAACCACTGGCTCGGACTTGGCAGGCTTCTCTCCTCTTGGAGCTCCTGAAGTGTTTGGTGCACGTTATTCACGACAGAAAACACAAGTTCTGCTACCATCTTTTATGTGCCAACCCCTAGACCACATGGTCCTTGTTACAGCACCTAGCTTTATAAACCACCTCCACCTGGTGATGTGTTTCCACACTGACCAATTGTAGGGATTACCAAATAAAGGCACAATTAATGATTCATTGCCTTAAGGTCCGTTTAATATTGCCACTTTGTACCAACGATAATTAGCTTTCCTTCCCATGTTGCCAACAACAGTATCTTTAAACTTGTGTGTCTGAGCAGACGCTCTGCTATTTCCTATGGTTGGTACAACTCTCCTACGTCAAGTGACTGGTGTCAAACCACCGACCCTCCAAGACAAGCTGGGATAAACTACACTGGTGAAGTCTGGGGGTGATATCACAAGAGATACAACTAAAGCTAAATCTGTACCGCAAACAAATGGTGCCTGCCGAACAAATAATAAACTAACCTATTGTGATATTTGTAGGGATGTACAAACCAGTATTGCCAGCTATTCTTTGTAAAACTTCATATTATAGATGAACACTTAGACTTATAATTCTCTAGTAGTCAACACATCACCCAAAACTATAAACATATTCAGAAAATTATTACTTCTTGTTGCCCTGCTAATTGTCATACCAACGTGTAGAAAGACTGGTAATTTCTAGATTTTGTTGAAATATCTGTGTATCTCTTTTTGTTTCTTGACGTGATGAAACGTATTTGTAAATTAAAATATGGGTTAAGACTATATCTCTATTATTTAATTCTGAATAATTATTTAAGTGGTTAAATATTATATAAGCAATGCATCTCTTAACGAAATAATACTACTTCAATTAACATAATTTAAGATATGCTCTCTCAGTTATGATCCTGTAAAGTTCTATCTTCAAGTGTACTGAGGATGGTCTTTCCTAAATAGCAATAAACTTCTGGATACATTACATACATCTCAATTAGAAGTGTACCAATGATAATACATTTCTAATGTTTTGAAAAGTTTATTTTTTTAAATAAATTTGGTTAGCATGGGAGATTTAGAAGAGAAAGCTGGATAGTTCATGATGTGGTGAGCTTAGATATACTCAGTCTCCAACCTATGCATTATCGGCCATTTCTATACTTCATATGCTATCACTTGAACAGGAACAGATATCTTTAGCAGATAGAATAATGATCCTTATACTACATTTTCTATAGTTTTACCAGTATCAGATATATGTGATCCAAAAAGAGTAATATTCTCTCTAGTCAATGTGCTATCATAATATACGAATTATGCAATATATAATTTAAATAACAATGTGGATAGGAATTGTATTTGTTTATCAAATGAGTTATTTTCCTAAACCAGATATTACTGGCATATCCTTTAAGGTACCTTTGTATATGTAAGTATAAATAATCCATTGTTTCTTACATCTGTTGGCACGTGAACTAAACTTAAGGCTCTTCAAGACTGGTTTGTTGGTCGGATAGGTCAAGGTTAGACTACATGGTCAACTTATAGGAGGATGTCCTAAATTGGTTTTCACTCATCGCTAAAGCATATTCTTTATTAAAGATACAGAAGTTCTTACTTAGATCTGTACCAAGCAAATAGTGGATAACTAAAGCTAGGTGAGAACCAAACCTGACATGGATTGACTGAACAGCTTGACCCTGACCAAAAACGAGCCTAAGGCCATCTCTGCTTGTAAACGACTCCAAACCACTATGTGGAACACCGGTGTTCCTGGTGGAAAGAGGCATTCTTTCTCGAGAGTACATCTAGGCTCACCACATCATGAACTCTCCAGCCCAATCATCTGCCAGTTGAAAGCTTGCTCAGGGTAGCCTGGGGAAAATTATCCATTCTTTTTTCATGGTCATTTGAAAGAGGAATTGATTAACGTCGTAAAAGGAAATTTAAAACTCAACCTCAGATGCAGCATTGGTATCTAACGCCAAGAAGAATGAACGTTGCCAGGGGTCCACCACGAGGCGACACCCTGTAGCGATTCTTGGTGAGTAGATCTGAGAAATCAAATCCCTTTTCTGTACACTCCCCCATATCGGGAGAGCATCCGGTCTGATGCTACCACTATGAGAGAAGTAGACTACGTCTTAAAACAGTAACATATAGTTCACCAACACCAGACTCAGCGTT